>CAJNIZ010019935.1:45252-80001 GCA_905231905.1 Symbiodinium pilosum | reverse complement strand
ATCACCCCAGGTGACCACGGATCCATTGTCCAGAACAGCAGCAAAAGCACGACCAGTTGCCTGGATCTGCTGCACGTTCTTGAGCTGCTCCTGGACTCTGCTGCTGTCACCACCTGCTTTCGGATCACCCCAGGTGACCACGGATCCATTGTCCAAAACAGCAGCAAATGCAGTTCCAGTCGCCTGGATGTGTTGCACGTTCTTGAGCTGCTCCTGGACTCTGCTGCTGTCACCACCATATCTCCGATCACCCCAGGTGACCACAGATCCACTGTCCAGAACATCAGCAAATGCACCTCCAGCTGCCTGGATGTGCTGCACGTTCTTGAGCTGCTCCTGGACTCTGCTGCTGTCACCACCTGAGTCCGGATCACCCCAGGTGACCACAGATCCACTGTCCAGAACAGCAGCAAATGCAGTTTCAGTTGCCTGGATCTGCTGCACGTTCTTGAGCTGCTCCTGGACTCTGCTGCTGTCACCACCTGAGTCCGGATCACCCCAGGTGACCACGGATCCATCCCCCTTCAAAGCAGCAAATGCCAGCCCGAACTTGTGGCCTGCCACGCGGGTCTGCCTTACTTGGAAAGTCAGGGTATCTCCTGATTTCAGACCGGCTGCGCTGGCTGTCTGGCAATCATCCAAGATACGCCCTTTGGAATCGATTAGGACCCCCATGCCAGTCCGCAGCATGCTCTGCATCTCAAGCTTGACACGCTTAAGCGGGCGATCCATGATGACTGGGACCTGCGCCGCCCTTCCACTCATCAGGACCACGTTGATATAATCGGACGCCATGGCATCAATGGCAGATAGGAATCGAGTTGGGGTTGCAGAACTCGTGCTGGTTAAGGATTTTTTTGCTTACCCAACACCCGTCCTAAACTGGCTAATACCAATATCCCAAGTACCTGAGTATTGGGTCCGTTGCGGCTTAGGGCTTTCCACTCCGAACTGCTCGAACCCCTCATGCCTTGCGAGGTAGGATTTAGGGTTTAGAGGTTTAGGGTTTTGGGTCTTGGGGTTAAGGGCTTAAATGTTTTGGATTTTACGGTTTAGGGTTTTGGGGTTTAGGGTTTAAGGCTTTGGGGGTTTTAGGGTTTAGGGTGAGTCTACGTTGAGGATTCAACATGCGGATCTTTCTTGGTTTGTTCGCAAGAACTTCTCGACAGTTCCTGTAGTTCTCGATCCTTGAAATTTGGATCCCAGCTTAGGAACCCTTAGGGTTTAGGATTTAGGGTTTACGGGTTATAGGGATAATGGGAAAGAAAATGGAAACTACTAAAGTGTATTGGGTAATATTGGGATAACGGAAAACAAAATGGAAGCTACTACTTGGGGTTTAGGGTTTAGTCCGTTCTTATCGTTGTTTCTTTGCAAGGCCTCTTTTCATCGCAAGCAAGAAGCCGAGTTGGTTTATCATGTAGGGCGTAGTGAGAAGATCTGGGCTTCGCGGTCTGAAGTTTAGGGTGTCCCTAAACCCTAAACCCTAGGGTTTAGGGATAAGGTGAAGTTTAGGATTAGGGTTTAGGGTTTCAGGCTTTCAGGTTTAGGGTCCCGCTTCTGGGGGCCAAGAGCCTCAGGGTAGGGCGAAGACTTTGCTGATTGCTGATTTGTAAGGACTCCAGAAATGGAATATAGCCGTATTCTGAGGAATAAATTCTATAACCTGAATACACGGGTACCTGACTGACCTTAGGGCAGCCCTTTCAAGTTCTTGAGCCTAGAAACCGCCAGAAAACAAGTCATCTGGCCGTTTGGTAGAGTGCATACCTGGACACAGAAAGTAAATTACATGATGGCCCCACACGAGCGAAACAAGCCAGGTTGACTCTTATTCAACTTACTTTTGGGTTCAGGTTGACCCTGGGTTTTGAACTTTACCGAACTCCCCTATCAATCCTTTACCCTAAGGGTCCAAGGACCCAAATAATAGGGTTTTAGGGCCCAAATACTATAATATTAATGGTATTTGGGCCCTAAAACCCTATTATTTGGGTCCTTGGACCCTTAGGGAAAGGGTGCTAAACCCTATATAATTCCTATATACCCCTATATAACCCCCTTTAAAGGTACCAAAGGGTACCCCTAATTAGGGAGCGGGTCTTTTTTTGCGTGAACAGATCGATTGACCTCTTGCTCTCGTGTCTGACCGTCACGGTCTGATGCCCGGCTCTGAATGGGGATTTCCCAAAATTAGGGGGACCTTTTCTGGGGTCCCCATAATAAGGACTATAGTAGTTTGGGGTCTATATTGGACCCTTATTTTGGGAAACTACCAAATTTCCTCGCACCACCATCTCAGCACTCTCAATACATTTGCTGGTTCCGCCTTGGGCTAGTATGGTCCCCTTGTGCCATATCATCCTCATGATGGCGATCATCCAAGAGGACCCCTGATTTTGAAAAAAAACTCATAGACGGTGGCGGTCTCGCAGGGGAAATTTAACGTCGTAACCCTGAAGCCTAGACCGCGCAAGCCTGCGTATACCCTCTTGGATTACAAACATGTACTGACCACAGAGCCATTGATGTGGTGCATTCCCATTCGCTTCTGGGGATATCTGCGGGGCATGCGCTTAGTGTTAGTTGGTGGTTCCAACAAGATATGATTATGTTCCCTTTCCAAAAAACCACAAGTAAAACTAAAGGGATAGCGTAATCAATTTGATGCAGGCGAGAGTAATATTCCAGCTTAAAACATTCAACAAGACTTAGCAATCCCCTCTCCTAGGGATTATTAAGCAGACCACCCAAACCGAAATATGAAAAGTGGCCTAAATCCCTTATGCTAGGCCCTGAGCCCCAGACATGTGCAATTTTAGGGTAGACTCTGCACCAAGTGGGCCGGTGCAAGACGATGGCACGAGAAAGAACTTGACACCACGTCGTGCGTCACTTGTCTGAAACCTCCAGCAGACGAACAACTCTGCACCCCAGATTATGTGAGGCGGAGAGTTTAGAGTGCAAGAATATTACAAGAAGTGGCCCCCTCATAATTTTCAACCGAACCACGCATCCAGGGGTCCCAATGCCCCTTGCGTAAGCATTATACCTTAAATCATTCAGGATCCTAGTATCACTTACAGAATTATTCCTGAATTAGTGGTTATTGGGCTCTCTCGGCATCAGTACAATCCCCATTCATGTTTCCATTATTCCAAGTATATCGGCCCCGAAATCCTAATACACCCCACATATCCCCTATGACCCCTTCAAAGGAGCACACTCAACTCTACACGCTACATTTCCCATATAAACCCATCATTGAGCACTAAAGCTGTATTCAGACTCAATCTTGTCTTCAAGCCTACTGTACGGGCCTAAGTACTTGTTAATGGTTGGAATGTGTGGCTTAGGGATACTATCCCAAGATCGCAGAGGCAAACGGAAAATAATATGAACATCAAATAGCATGGATTACACGCAGCAGGCTGATTGTAAACTAAATGTACCATACCTACCACTATCATGGTCCAAGGATTCTTATGAGCTTCTCGTTAAAGCCTAGACCTTTAAATCCTACCACAAATATACCTCACATATGTACTATTGGTACAGGGTACGTCAGACAAACCTCAAATACATACTTCTGGTATAGGGCACCTTCAAAATTTTTTTGCTCATTATTCCTGTAGTCTCCTTAGACCTGTAATAAACAATACTCTGAATAATTCCTTGGATTATATATCATAAAAAATGGAAAATAATAATTCCTAAAGAGACTACAGATTCATGATTCTACATTCTGAGCAGCTGTTGCTATTGCCAGGAACCCTACTTGGAAGCCACTCCTTGCATAGGTGTCAATGTATGTGAATATATGGGGTTCTCAGAACGCAGGCCCCAGGGACGGCAAAGGAATTTGTGAGCTACTGTCAATTTTTCCTATAGAAGTAATGTAAAAGAAGATATGACATGAACACTGGGAGTGTATAGGGGTTATAGGCCTTCAGATTTCCTACATGGACCTTGGTTCCCATTGGGGACTGTACGCAACTACCAGAGGGACCCTGTGTCCACCCGTAATGGCCCCTTGGTAACCCTAATACTGACAGTCGCACATGTGGGGATTACGACGGGACGTTTTGTCCCCTTCATGATTGCTTTGGGGCTGTTTTGTGAGACTCCCATATCTGCAGCTGAATGCAGCATTCCAATCAACAGAGGTTCTGAATCTTGAGCAATGGCGCGACGTCTGTCAAAGAAGTAATAGGCTTCTTTACATTGTGAAAATTCATTCCTAGCATTAGTGCGAATAGCTTGTCCAATTCAAGCTGATATGACGATTGTTTGCTCTGCCAAAAGGCACTACATCTTCTGATTGCAAAATCCTGAACCCTAAGACCTTTAACCCTAAACCTTCATGGCAAGTTGAGGCCCATCAAGCCGTCAAACCCGCGGCCAACACCCGAAAAGTTCTGCATACCAGGACGCCCCAGGATGCTCAAGTAGGGTTTGTTGAGTCCTACTTGCGGCTACTTGGTCTGTATGGAGGATATTCGGGGAGGGGTTAGGTGCGGTCCTTCTTTTCGGGTTCCAGATGTGGGGCTCTATCCGGGTCTGCAACAGGCTTTTGGAGCCCGCCCCCCTCCCAATACATTTCCAGCTGGTTTTATGTATTGGCCACCCCCCCGATCGGGGGGATGCCAGGCCTGGTCAATACATTTGCATGATTTTACATGCGGCTGCCATGTTAGCTATACACGCTGCTCCACAATGATGACGCCTCACCCTTTTTTGGACATGTCAGTCGAGCTTGCAAATGCCTCCGCAACGTCTGGGCATGGGGCAACTCTGGTCCCAAACACTTGCAGCGTTCAAGTCTAGAGCCTCTCTGTACAAAGAAGTAGCTCGAGCCCCTAGGCAGTGGCTAATTAAGATTGGAATTAGTGGGGTAGACAGGATGTGTATCCCACGGTGCGTACAAGCTGTCTGTGCTCGAAACAACCCGGGGGTTCATCACCCCAATGGCTCAGCACGGAAAAATTCGCGAAGGCTGCAGCAAATACATTTCAACGCCTTTCCGCCCGCAAAAGGCAACCCAATTCCCAACTGCAGCTCGCTGTCCTTCTAAGGAGCAACTGTACACTTTGGCAGAAACAACCTGGTCTAGAGCTGTACTCTCCACTAGAAAGTTGGGCAGAGGCACTGTGGATGGTCGCTATGTTTCTTTTTGGATCGTGTTCAAGATTAACTAAATCAGGAAGCATGCTCGCCTACGAGGCTACCACAGCAGTAGGCAGAGCAGGCAGAGTGCCCGTGTCCACATCCCGGAGCCAGGCAACGAATGCTTTTGCATTCCCCGCTGGGGTGATTTCATGAAACACCTTCCAGATGTAATTAGAAATGTCGGCTCCAGTGACCTTTGCATGCTTGGTCTTGTTCGTGAACCACTCCGGCGCACGCGCGACGATTTCATTCGAGGTGGGCCTCAGGCATAGATTTCCAAGGCATTTTGAAAAATGGCCCGGGAAGCTTATACTCCTTCTGCTATTTAGAAGGTTCCCGGGCTGTTTTTTTTGGGGGGGGATGATTTGGCTCGTTAGGCGAACTCAGAAATTCTCGCTCTGCATCCTTCCGGGCCCCCACCAAATGCAGGCCAGGGTCGCTCTTCCTTTGTTCTTTTTCAAGGGAAGAATCTCTCCGTTCTTGTCCAGCAGCTGCTCCTTCGTCTGCTGCTGGTAGAGGTGCTTCATCACGTGCATGTAGCGAGTCATCTTCTCGATGCCTGCCTTCGCGAGTCCAAACGAGCTGCTTGTGAATGCCTCCTTGCACCACTCTTCCAACTTGCTGTCGGCAGTGGGGCTGGGCATTAACCCAACACCTGTCAGACCAGTCATGGCTGAGTACGCCGCCCTGCTTATGCGCACGACCATGGCATCGCCCGTGGCTCTGCAAAGGTACTCTGTCTCTGGGATCTGATACAGAATCAAGCCAAGCTCGTCGTGTGGATCCAAGGTGAGGGCCGGGCTCAAGGAGGTTGCCCAGAAAGGCGCAGTTGCACTTGCTTGCGATTCCTCTGCGTTGCATGGCTGCAGAAGCACAACCTGGACGTAGGCTGTATGCTTAGCCTCCAGCCTTCCTTCGAAGGGCTTGATGCGAGTTGACTTAATTCTTCTTGTTGGACAAGCTGGCACGGTAGACTTGCATGCACAAGCCCAGCGTTACACGGCCACACGGGTTCCGCCGCACGGTCAGCAGCTGGTATACCGCCTCTCGCCTTGGTCGTTGGTCACGTGCGCTGGCTGAAACCAGCAAATCGGCTGCGCCACCTCTGCTGTCTGTGCATCGCCGTGGCTTTGCTGAACAATGGATGTCGCATTTTCCGCAACAAGTTTGGAGAAAGAGGTCCAAGCCGTCGCCCTGCTCTGCCGATTGGCCACCAAGCCGAACGACTGCTGCGCCTTGGACAACGCCTGCAGCATCTTGGCATGCTCCGTCAAGGGTTTTGCTCCCTGGCACACCTGATTAGCAGACAGGATGCCTTCCTCCACACGCACGCGAGCAACCAACTCACGGATGCTGCCAGCCATGGATCTGACGCGGCGGCATGCTGCCAGCTCTGTGAAGTGCTGGAGGCTGTGATGCCGCAGAATATCTTCCAGAGTGCAGGGACCTGTCTCGCTGGGCTCGGTCATGGGCAGCTTGGTACTGGAAGCTTCTGCTGGCGCTTGCTGCAACATGGAAGCCTCCAGCTCCAAAATCTCACTGCGTTGTTTGACCTCTTCTCGGAGCAGCGAAAGGCACTGCACGTCCCCCTCCTGGGTGCCAGGCGCCGGGGGCACCGCCTGGCAGTCTTCGCAGTCGGAGGCCTCCACGTCCTCCTCTTCCACTATGTCATCCAGGACGTCAATCTTGGCTGCACACACTAAAAGGTGACTTGACTTTTATGACTTCTGGTTCGTTTGCTATGGATAGGGTGAATCCACCAAGCAACGACTGGGAAGTTGTTGAAGATGACGCGCTCGCCGCTGCTTTGCAACCAGGTTGCGAAGTCTCCTCGCAGCTCGGAAACGCTGACACCCACTGAACACGCAGCCTCGAAAGCCAGCGCGCTCTGCAGAGCGCCCTCGGCTGTCTCCCGGATCTTCTCGGCGCTTGGGGCGCAGAATTTTCGCACTTTGTGCGGCGGCACGCCCCGGCGCCTCTGCAACAGATGTTGCCTCTGCGTGCTCAAAGTCACAGTCTTCAGTGACGGTGAGCCCTGGGACATGCGCTTTGTCCGTCCGAAGTGCATCTCTATGCTGTCCTCCATGCTTCTGCTGGGCATGAAGATTTGCTGATCAACAGGCTGGTCGGTGATGCGTTGCACCATGTGCGCGGCATTCAGGAGTAGGTTCCGGCTTGTACACTGTGCCATGAAGCGCCTTGTCCACGCTGCCCCAGCCTCTTGCTGCGCCTTCATGCAGTCGAAGCATACCAAGAAGAAACCTGCCATAGTATTCATTTTGAAAAATGGCCCGGGAAGCTGCTCATGCGCTCCATAGCTTGCTGCATTGGAAGCATACTGGCCACCGTGTGGGTCCCCTTGCACAGATAGCTCCGCATCTCATGGAAACCTTCTGCCAGGAACAGCATACCCTCCGGATGCGTCAGCGCGTGCTGGATCTCATCCACTCTCCAGAACCTTGAGCCGTCCAAGAGCTCGCCCAGCGCGACATTCGCGCACTCGTTGAAGGCCTTGGCCATGCGGCTGCCTTCCAGGAGTACGTCCCAGAGCTTTGGATTTGGCTCAGGGTCAGCCATCCAAGACGAGATAAAACCAGGCCTTGCGTGCTCTTGAAACACACGAGACAACTCCAGCGCATGGAACGCGCAGGCCACGCTGTGGTCACCGCCGCGGAGCGCCAGTGTCGGATTGTACTGGTTGATGGCATGGACACGCACCAGCGGCAAAGTCTCCTGCCGCAGCCCACGACAGAGCTGACAAGCACAGGCCAGCTGCCACCCGCGAGCCTGAGTCGCGGCAGCCGCTCCCTCCACAGCACAGTCGCCGCCCTGGGCAAACACACAGGTGGCTTTGTACTTGCTGAAATCAGGCCGGCCTGTTCTTGCTCTGTGTTCTGCAGAGAGACCGCCCCTGCGGGCTCGCCTGTCAAGACTTGAGCACCAATACCTCGCGTTTGCTACGTTGCTGAGCGTGTGCTGTTCTTTTCACAGCCAGGCGGTGCCCTGCAGTGTCCCTGGAGCCGGCTCACGCAGCCACGCACCTTCACGTGGAAAGCAGAGTAAAAGACTGAGTCTTGGAAAATGGCCCGGGAAGCTTCATGGGCGCCTGATCCTGGAGTGGTTCCTGGGCCATTTCTGTTCTGGGTGAGGTTTTTGGGCCATTTCTTTTCTGGGGCAGGGTGGCATCAGGTTCCACACGAAAACTACAGGCCTCCGACACGGGCTTGTGGCTCCGTGTCCTAGCGCGGAGTTCTCAGCACCTGCCACAAACAAAAAGGAAAGGTTCCGGGACTTTTTTTTTATGGGGTGTGACTGTGCACTACAAAACAGCCTTAGGAGCGCCTGAGACAGGATCCGTTGCCTAGCACCAGCAGCGCTTCTTATGAGTAGAGACAGGTCTACCGGCAAATAAAACATGGGATGCAGTGGATTGGTTGTAAATAGGGGCAGACTGGGCTACGGCTAAGGTATAGTAGACACTCTGACTCCCAAGTATAATCTACAATCTGGCCACTACATCCCAAGGCCCTGCAAGTAGGCGCTAACCTGTAGGCCCCCAGCATCAGCCATCACGATGTCGGCACCTGCCACAAACAGACACAACGCTGCCACTGTCTTCTGCTTCAAACGCCCTTGCGGATCCGTTGCCTAGTACGAGAGGGTCCTTTAGAATGGAGACAGGTCTTCCTGGAAAAAAGAACATGGGATGCAGCCTAGGCCGAGGTACACGAGGCACTCTGACTCCCAGCTATTATTTCCAATCTACCCACTACATCCCAAGG
Organism: Symbiodinium pilosum; assembly: GCA_905231905.1. Taxonomy (NCBI): domain Eukaryota; class Dinophyceae; order Suessiales; family Symbiodiniaceae; genus Symbiodinium; species Symbiodinium pilosum. The sequence goes on along the minus strand of CAJNIZ010019935.1, from coordinate 71,050 downwards.
CCCTGCAAGTAGGCGCTGACCTGTAGGCCCCCAGCATCAGCCATCACGACGTCGGCACCTGCCACAAACAGACACAACGCTCTCACTGTCTTCTGCTTCCAATGCGGAGCCTGCAACAGAGGCGATCTCAGCACCTGCCACACAGGGTGGTTACTCAGGCAGCAAAAAATGGCCCGGGAAGCTTAACGGGCACCTGCACCTCAGAAGGTTCCCGGGCTGTTTTTTCTTGGGGTCCAGCGGGCCAGTGGCCCAGTCATGTCTGGTTCAGCCTGAGCGGTAGGAAGTCTTCGCGCAAAACCATGGCACATTATTGTTCGGTTAACCTGTAATATTTAATTTAGTAGTTCCCTATAACCTGTATGCCACGCCCAGGAGACAAAGCAAGTCCCTGAAGCCGGGGCACCCAGCTTGGAGCAGCCACGGGGTTTAGGCCTGGCATCGAACAACTAAGCCTAAACTGCAGGCAGTCCCACGGCGCAGGAGACAGAGCACGCACGCACAGACACACACACACACAGACACAGACACACACACACACACACACACACACGCACGAACACTTTTCCATAGCGCACTGCATGCCTACTCTGGCCTCCTTGGGTAGCCTCCACCTCGAAAGAGGAACGTCAGGATGCGAGAGATTTCGCAGAGTGTGAACTCATGCTCGCGTGAGCCAGCTGTCAGCAAGGACTTCCCTGCCGCTTCAAGTTCTGCACACGCTGCATCTCCTGCTTGACCAGGCGGTTCAGAAGCTTACCGAGTGCCTCCATCTCTTCAAAGTTCATCACCGCGTCTGCGAGGCCCCCAGCGGCAGTTCGGAATGTCCGAAGATGACCTTTCAGCAAGCTGCGCCCTCGTAGTGCACCCGGCCCCATCATGCAACCGGGCTGCTGCAGCCATGCATGCTGGCGCTGCAGGGTCTCAATCAAGTGCCGCTCCAGCAAGGCGAACCCATTTCTCCCCAGAAAGGGAGAGAGCTTGGCAAAGTGCAAGGCAAGGGCCAATCTCTGCACACGTGCCACCTGAATGGTCTGCTTGCCATAGAGCTTGCGCACTTTCCTGAGCCTCACACTGGCCAGCTGCCTCTTTGCCGGGCCACCAAGGTTGTAACTTCGGCGATCGTACGCGGGAGTGAAGATCTCGGAGTCAGCACATGCAGCCAGCACGCTTGCCACACACTGCCGCAGGCAGCGCGCGCCTCTTCTTCTCCACACGTCCATCTGCTCCTTAGCTGCAGAATCTATCCGGTCCCTGATCTCAAGTGCGCACACAGAACGCTGCACAGACAAGGCACGCAAGTCCTCCAGCAGCCGCTGCTGAAAGCCTGCACCATTCAGAGCAGCCAGTGTTGCTGCCGCCTCGATACAAACCTGGCAAGGGACTACAATTTCCCTATATGCCTCTCCGAGCCTCGATTCAAGACAACATGGCATGGATGGCATGCTCAGCGAGCCTTGTGGCTCAGCAGACTCATGATGGCCATCGCCCGCCGGGTCCCCGTCAAAGCGCTCGTCGCAGAGTTGCATCATGCAGAGCACTGTCGCTGACGGCGTGGAGCCTAACATCAGCACCCATAGCTCAGGGTAAGCAGACAGCAGAATACATGTCTGACCAAGGGACGGGTTTCCGGCGCAGAGACGGTCCCATCCGGCTGTAGCGTCTCAAAGCGGGCGCGAAGCGCTTGCAGCGGCAGCGAAGCGTAGAACTTCTTCTGCCCGGCCCGTTCTGGGAAAGCCTGCCTCAGCGCAGTGCGTTGCAAATACAGAGTTGACAGGCTAAGTTTGCTAACACATCACAGAGGAGCTGGCAGCGAGCATGCACGGCGGGCGATGATGACTCCACCGAGGCCTTCGATGTCTTTGCATCGAAACTCCATCTCACCCCATGTCTGCACTACATCCCTCCTGCAAGTTCTGCTGCATGGTCGGGTCTCTAGCACAGAGTCTTCTTCTGCTGCGGTCACAAGGCCCTAGCCCGGAGGCCCTGAACCCCGAAAAAGGCTACGGAGGAGGTTGTTGGGCGCACTACCCGCTCAGGTTCGTGCTCCAATTGCCTGAAGAAGGTCTTCGAAGAGAACCATGGGACGTGGCAGATTATTGCACTAGCTATGGGTCAGAGATAAAAACAAGCGTCAGTTGAATATCTCCAGCCCCGCATACACGTTATAACCCAAAGGGCTCAGAGGTTACATCCCAAGGTCCAGCAAGCAGGAACTCGCCTAGGCGCACAGCCTAGCTCAGCCACGCAAGGCCAACCCCAAAAGCTTGCCACATGGCCCGGCCATGGGGCTGTGACTCATAAAATGGCCTCGGAAGCTTAGTGGGCGCCTGAAGCTGCAGAGGCTCCTGGGCTGTTTTTCCCGTCCAATGTTTCACACGACCTGAAGCTGAGACTCCGGCCCACGGGTCGCTAGGGACCTGAGCGCTGAGATACAGTCACTGCCAAACGGAAAAGCATGCGATTGTCATTTCTCTCGCAGCACTCTTTCCGGGGCACTGCCTGGCACTCCTCCACAGCTACCCAAGCCGTGGCACCTTGCGCCGCTTTGAGATAATGGGCTCTAAGGAAAGTGAGGCACATATGCGCTTACACTCAGCTCTCGCATCGCGCTCACGGTCAAAGTACCCCGAGAACGCTCGCTTGCGGGTCCCGGGCTTCCGTATCTCAACAAAAAATTGCTGTCGAGCCTTGAGGCTGCCGCGTGCACGGCCGCTGCAGTTGCCTTCAGAGACAGGCTGATCGAGGAGAAGAAGATTACGGCCAAGACTATGTCCTCTCTACTGGAAAAGTGGCGCGGCGTCATGTTCCACTGGGTAAGAGGAAAGGAAGAACTTGCGCACCTTGCGGACCTTGGCCTCATGCCACGTCACTCGCCAGCAGCTCTTCGACGCATCCCAGCTAACGTTGGACTCCGGCACAGTCCACGCAGGCCCTTCCTCCTCCTCTGGGTCGTCATAAAGAATGGTCCAGGACAGCGATATCGGGTCGAAGAAGATTCCGGACAAATCCTCCCTTTCGTAGCACTGACGAGCCGCCTCAAGGGCTCTGTCGGTGCTCGCACCCCACTTCTCCACAATTTGCTCATCAGACCCGGGGCCTGACACCAGCCGCTGGGCTTGCGCACAATGTTCAGGGCGCAGCCGCTTCGGCATCGGAGATGCCAGCAACGCCTCCAGCTCAAGAGCTGCTGAGGAGGCTGGTGAAGGCGGGCATGCCACGACTTTGAGGCAACATCAGGAAGGGATCGGCTCTGGAACGTGAAGGCTGCTAGCGAGCATGCCATCTGCACCCGCACTGTGTCTACCTCGCTCAGGAATGGCGCCACCGCAGCAAGCTCCAGAATCTGGAGCACAAGCGGCACGGGCGACGCAGGCCGGGCCTGGAGATTGGTGGCTTGGTGTGAGCAGGGGATGTCCTGCATCAGCGCAACCAAGCGACGATAAGGGCTGAGCACCTCCATTGTGACAACCAAAAAGCCTAGCGGCTTGAGCCCTGAAAAGCAAGCGCAAAGGTTTCAGCCCATTCTCCTGCTGCAGAAAAAGTACAGTCTCAGCATGCCAGGGTCCAGACAACCACCAAGCAGATAGCACACTATACTGGTGGCTACGGGGCTCTGAGGCTAGAAAGCTGCGGCTCGGAATGGCTCGGGCAGCTACTGTACTTGCAGCGACCATTGGTGCGTATCGAAGCACAGATGGGACCAGCCTGCGTCTTCAGCTGCCACCACGGCATCAGCCCCCTCCAAAGCCACTGCGCCAGCCCCTGCCGCCGAACAGTGCTCACGCCGCTCGCGATGCAACCCTGCTGCAAAGGCTTTCCGGTCTGCGACCTGCTGCGCAGGTGTAAATCCCCAATAAAGGAGGCAAGGGAAACCATCTAGCGCATTCTCACCTCGGGCCTTCGGGAGCACAGAAGCCATTTCCAGCCCATCGGAGACCCAGCACTGGCAACATGAGGCGACGCACGAGGCTTTCCATTCGGCCCTAGGTGAAGCCAGTGGTACTCAGCAGGAAGTGATGTCAGGTCTCAAATGCAGCCTGGAACCAACACAAACTGCGGAGCTGCATCCTGCCCGCCAGAGCTCCAGCGTCGCATCCCAGCGATGCTCTGAAGAAAATCTATGGCAGCCAAAAAAGGCACGGTAGCGAACGGATTTCAACCTCTATGCGGGCCCCTGGCTGGACACTGAATGTGGCTAGCTGCCAGCATATTTCAGCATATTGAGTAAGTGTGCTGGTTGCTACGGTCTTCCCTCTGAAGATCTCGGAGCCATCTGAGTCATTGAAACACAGTCATGGCTGCTCAGTCATTCAGTCAACAGGCCACTCATACCCGATTACTCAGTCGTTCGGTCATGCAACGCGCATTGGCACGTAACATTTCTGGGGGGGTCTCCTGAATACATTCCCTGGGGGGGGTGCCCAATACATTTCAGAAAACCCTGCCAACAGAACCCGATCGGGGGGGTAGTCAATACAGTTATGGGGGTCCCGCATGGGGCTCTATAACACCAGGCTACTATTGTACCAAGAGGGTTGTCATGGATCTCCTTCAACATGGATGAGACATGACACCGTGTTTATAATCCACTAGGCGTACCGCCACAAATTCCTGGCACGCAAAGAGAGCGCTGGGGGGAGCGCATGTTTTTCACAGGTTGTGTACGGGTCCGTTTTTTCAGAAACTTCCTGCCACTGACTCAGTAATTCCGGGATGCCGTGCTACACCATGCCCCTTAGGAGTTCAGATGTTTGCAATACTGGAGAATCAACTGGAAAATCGCGTGGAACAGGACATGACAACTGCGCTTATATACGGCTTGTGTGGGCATTGCATTGTAGCCCCAAAGGCCAACGTCCCTTGATTTCCGCATATCCAAATATTTCTTGATTTACAGAGGACACCATCACTTGAGTAACGTACTTTTCGAACTAGAACCTTCTAAAGTCTAAACCGGAAACCCTGAACCCTGAACCACATATCGGTACAGATTCCTCTTGCGTGCATAGCCAGCTCTTTGCTCTCACAAGGGGTCGCTGAAGGACTCATGACTACCTAGGTTTAGGGATTAGTGTGCTCAAAAGAAGGGGGACCTGATTATTTTGGACCCGCCTGCCCGTCTAGGCATTGCAAGAACCCTGGTCCCAAACAATAAATGCGATTATTTTGGACCCCCCTGCCCCGTCTAGGCATTGCAAGAACCCTGGTCCCAAACAAAAAATCGAACGCGATGCACTTGCACTCCCATATGCTCCACATACTTGCCATATCAACCCTGTATAGAAACATTCTATTTTACCCTGACAATCCACAGCAAATCAAATGGGAACCTCAGACAACTGAGCCCTTCAGGCCCATGCCATAAATATCTCCCCCGATTATTAAACCCCCTCATCCTAGATCCAAACATGAACAGCAGAACCCAAGACAAAGTCCTCTGCTGACGGCTCCAACAGTGCAGTTGGAGCCGCTAGAACTTCAAACTGAAACTGTCACGGGCCCAACCCCCAGACCCAAACCCGAAACAAAAACCTCTAGGTGCTCAACCCATCCTCTGAGAGCAGTATGTAATAAAATACTACTCAAATAACCCCTATATATTCCTAGTTTCCATTTCATGTTCCATTTTCTTTTCCATTTGATTCTCCATTATAGGGCCCTAAAGACCAATCCCCCCAGCAACCTTTTTGGGCAACTTTGTTGCTTTGGCCCTGCACACCCTATGCCCTCCAAACTCTTCTGCAAGGCATGTCCCCAATTACACCAAGCTAGCTGGAACTTGTGTAGAAGCGAGACCTTATTTACTCTTGCAAATGCCATCTTTACCAGTCCTATTCCAATCACTAAGCTATGCACTATGCTTATGCTAGGGGTTGAGACTTTAGAGTGGGGGGGGGGAGGGTCAAGGGCTCGGGGCTTGGGGTCCGGGCTGAGGGTTTAGGGTTTAGGGTTTAGGGTTTAGGTTCATGAGCCGTGGCACGGTGCGACGTGGCAGCACAACGCCAGGGACTGCTATATGAGCTATAGCCTTAACTCCAAGCACCCCCCTAATCACCCCTATAACAGTCCCCTATATAATCCACTGCAAAGCCCTTTTTAAATGTTGCATTTGTGTTATATGGGGAATATAATCCTTGAGGGAGACTATCCCGATAACAGAGAATCCAATGGACATGAAACATGAGATGGACGCTGGGGTCCTTCCCCGGATAATCAACCTTACCGGCATACAAGGGGGAAATATGTTACAGGGGGAGGGGGAGGTTTATTATTGCAGAGAGGGGTTTATGAAAGGCGGTTGCTGCATCTGCATATTGATAAACCCATCAGACAATCAGACCCAACATATTTCAAAGGTCAGAGCTAACATTCCGCTTTGTTTATGGTTCAAGAATATATATTCACTTTGAAATGAGTCTATTGACATAGGGGCCGGGCCCTAATGTGCTTGCAAACCAGGAAACGACTTCCGCAGTCTTCCACACAAACTTACGAACTTGCTGACCACCTTCGAAATCAGCAGCATCAGCTTCCAGAATTGCGAAGTGGTAGTTTCCAAAAAAAAGGCAGGCATTTCAGGCATCAGCTGAGGGTCTGCAAAATACAAGTTATAAGTTTTCGAATTACAACAGCGCAAACGGTATAACCAACCGGTGAAATTTTCTCAGAATGCAGGGCCCCCCCCGACATAGCCAACATCAGAACCTGCAGTTGTGACAACACTTAGACTTAGACTGTCTTTTTGGCAAGCCTTTTGTAGGAAAATCGGGCAACCCATATCCTAATATGTACTAATGTTTCCTGACGCGGACCCAGAACACCCGAAACAGAACCCAATAATTAGAAATCTGCCCAGAAATGAGGATGCCCACGCTCTGATTTTCGGAAACTCCCAAGATACGAAATTTGAAAGACTTCCTTGGATGCATGCAGCCGTGCACGTTGCTGAAGAAGTATCTCCGCAACTGCCAGGAAAGAATGAGACCTACGGCTGAAGAACACGATGACAGCACTGGATGGAGTTAAGTAAGTGAACTGATTGCCTTGTGACCCGCGGCGCTCCCTCTGTTTGTTTCTTACTGTACCCTGCGCCTTCTGCGAGGTCACAAACTGCAAGCCTGGGTGCTCTTTGCTATTGGCAAGTCGCTGACAAGCACGACCTTACAACGTCGGATGGAACACTGCAAATGCTAAAACGTAGCTGAGAGATGCAAAAAGCCTCCAGGAGAATATCGATGCCCATGCATGCGACATTCGCGCAGTTGTAGAAGCGTTTCTTCAACTGCAGGAAGTGTCCATCCGCCCAGGACTGACCAGAAACTGGCAGGTTCGTTGCCCCTGCACAGCACCAGCAAGAACTGGGCCAATCTCCTGCAATTGAATCTGTGCCACTAAGCTGCTGCGGGCGGGGCAAGATTAAAGGCTTTTAGTGGGCTCACAAGTGAGAATTCGCCCAAACTCAAGAAGCCTATGCCCTAAACACCAAAACCTTGAACTGAGGCCCATACTAATACTAATACTAATACTAATATACTAATACCAATATGAAAACTAATACCAATACTAATATCATAAGGATTCAGCTCGGACCCCCTTCACCGCAAAGTCGCTTTTTGAGCGACTCGTCTTCAAAATGTTGCACACTTTAAACGTGCAAGCAGGCACATCTTGCCTTCGCCGCATTCTGAAGAAGGGTCTGACGTCATGGTAAGGTTATAGGGTTTATAGGATTTATAGGGTTGTTCCCTAGCATATGATACGGGGATCTTTTCATGCAAGGGTACCCGTAAGGACACTGGGAGACATAGAGAAGTATTATGCAGCGGCCGTAGGACTGGTTTGACAAGGGTCTATATTAGCCAAGTCCTAGACCCTATACCTTAAACCCTTCTCCCTTAACACTTCTGAAGCTGAACTGGGGAATCCCGCACGCCGCACACCTACCCCGCTGAGAAAAAAATAGGAATACTTTTTTGGGGGGTCCCTATAATAGTATTTTGGGATGTGTGTTTATATATATATATATATTGGGGTCCCCTTATTTTTGGAATTTACCATATATGACTAAGGTGTCTGCGGGTGGGCTAAGACACGTTTTCTCAACATGGGGGGTATCCTCAAAGGGCCCAGGGCCGGGGAGAGCTTTTTAGGGTTGAGGAATTTTGGTTGAGGGTTTGGGGTTTTGGGATTTCCGAAAGAAGTACAGCGGGGGCACGTGGCATAACAGGATTGTGGGAGGTTTTTTGGGGTCCCCGTAAGGAATACTTAGCAGGAGAAGCTACCATAAATCCTCATATCCGATCCTTACATGTTTTGCGAGAGTTTCTCTCTGTAGAACCTTATTCGGCTCTTATCTATGCGAAGCCTACCGAATGCATGTGCATCCTTGAGCCCCAAACCCTAAACCTTACCCTGGGGCTCTAACTATAGAAATAATACCTACGTTGGGCCCTAAACCCTGTAAATAGTACCTACATGGAGCCTTGGGGTTAATCCCTAAACCCTAAACCTTAACCGTGTTGGTTTAGGGCTCGAAGGTTAGGGCCTCAGAGCTATGAACACTACTCGGGTCAGCATGGCACGTTGTGCGGCAGAGGCCCGGAAGCTGGGAAGGCAAAGGGTTTAGGGTTTAGGGATTTAGGGTTTAGGGTTTAGGGATTTAGGGTTTAGGGTTGAGGGGTCAAATGCAATGCACAAGGCCGATAGATGCCAGAACCTTCTTACCATGCAAGCGCGAAGCGGTATTGAAGGGCTTGGGTAGCATGCCTTCAGAAAAAACTGCGCACACTATTTCAAAAATAACTTTGAGAAACTTAAACACATCCGCTGGCACGGGCAGGGGAGGCACCTTGGGGTCTGAATGCCTGAGTCTCGCCCCTAATGGCACCCTTTCCCTTTTGGTGACATATTTCCCAACATTAGGGATACCTTTCGTGGGGTCCCTGCGTTAAGGATTAAAGCACTTTCGCGTGTATACCCCATGTACGGAAACTACCAACGTGACCTCATAGCAGTGGTACAGGCTCATCCTGATTATGCCATGTTGCGGCCGGAACCATGGTACCTGCACTAACTTATTTAGGGTGCCGATTTTGCGGGGCCCATAATAGGGACTGTGCTGTTTTGGTGTTTATCTGGAGGCTTCAAGTGTAGGTGTCGTGCAACCAGCAGATGGCTGCCTACCGGCCCAGTCCTGAAGAATCATGGAACACAACACGGATAACACAATGGAAGCTGGGGTTATTTAGGGGTTTTAATAGGTAATTAGTTGATTTAGCGCCGGGACCCAACAGTTTGAGATTAGATATATACATCGTGCATTTGCACCAGTACAAATACACACACCGAAAGTAAACTGCAATCACGAAGGCCTAAACCTTTGGCCTTGAATTCTAGGTTCAAACCAATCATGTAGACCCGTGACTAATAAACCCTCTCGTGTCAAGGGCCTTAATGTTAGGATCCCAATTATAAGCCCTATTAAGGGCAGGGGGGTAACAATTAGGAGCCTACATCAAAAGGAGCACTGTGGTTTCTTGTCCCTCTAACTCAGACCTGAAGCCCAAAACGGCCCGACCTTTTCGGTCCAGAGAAAAAAGTCCATACCTTAAACCCTAAACCCTCTGAGCCCTAAACTCAAATCCCGAAGCCATGAAGAACGATCCATATCTGAACCCAAACCCAGAATCAATAGCCTTACATGTGAATCCAAACATATACCAAAATCCCTAGACACCCTCACAAGCTCCTCTCCCCGACTCATGCCCGGGCGGCCGAGAAATGCTCAGCTTCTGCATATCAAGAGGGTCTTAGATCTTAGGGTTGAAGGTTTGGGGATACAAGTATGGAGGAGCCCCCACCCTGTCACAGTGGTATAATAGGAACATAAGAGGACCCTAATATAGTCCCTATTGTCCCTTAGAGTCACTATTACAGGGTGGGGGGTCCACCTAACATATAAGTTTATCACCTGGAGAATGGGGATTTCGTGCATGTCAGTAGGAGGGGGGGGCCTCTTCACGGTCAGTTTTTGTGTCGACAAGCGGTTTAGGGTTTAGGGTCTAAAGTTTAGTGTTTAGGGTTTAGGGCATGTCCTTACATCTCTGTTACTCCTGGAAGACAGGGAAAGCTACAGCTACTTCTAATTGTGGTCTGGATGAGGACAGCACAGCATTCCAAAACACAACGCCCGGTTCCCCGTCAATCGTTGAGCAATTACCTACAACCCCAATTCCATAATTTATACCAGTAATCAAGGCGCAACATTGAAAACTGTCGGAACTTGGGGCTACAGGTGGGCCCCAGCGATCTTAGTCTAACTGTGGGGGAGGGGGAAGAGCGCACTAAGTACATCATCCCCCCCATACCCCGGCTTATGCCAGACGTCCATGTCTTTCACGGATAACTGCCAAATAACAGCTCCCTATCTGGCGGTCTTGACTATAGCAAGTATAGTTTGGGGTGAAGGTCCAGGGTTTAGGGTAGACTCTTGGAAGTACAGCTAGCTTGATAAATGCGTACCAGAGAATTTTAAGAGAACACCTTCTTAAGGCAAGTTGTTTCCCAACTGCCCTAGCTATTTGCCTTTCGTTAATTACTAGCAGTGTTATGGACGCTGAACCCTAATCCGTTTTTGGGCAACACTGTTTCCCCAAAATCCGGCAGAATAATGAACTCTAAGCCGCGCGCGCACCCTATTGCTCTAAGAAATTCATGGGTCAATACGCAAACAGGTAAAAAAAGTCAAATCTATCACTAACAGACCCAAATTTTCCAGCATTCGCTGCAGCATTCGCTGTGTGCGACTGCTGCCGTAAGCTGAGATCGTTCTGAAGGAGACGCATGCTGCCAGGCTCCACCCACAAAACAACCATCCTGGTACAGTCCAGGATTAAGGGTCCAGATTTTGGGACCCCAAGGCCTGTATGCCCAACGCGTAAGGATTCCTTGTTCAGCGGTCTGCAAAGAAAGAACTCTCTGTGTGTGTACGCACGTGCACATACAGGCGTATACATGTGTATGCATGTCATATAATATCATGTACGCGTAGCCAAGTACCACAGGGCTGTCATTAGATTTAGGGGCTCTGGCATGTAGGCCACAAGGTGTCTCAGTCTGTAAAAACCCTAATTTTGGGAAACCCTAAACAGTAGCTTCCATTTTCTTTTCCATTATCCCTATATAACCCCCAGGGGGCCTATAACCCCAATATATACCCCTATTATAATATAGTAGTTTCCATTTTCTTTTCCATTATCCCTATGTAACCCCTATATAGGTTATGTTCAGGAGCTGAAGCATTCAGTGTTTACCCGTGGCTTTCTTCTCCGAATTGCGAGGCCGTTTGAGGTCTCATAACGAGCATCCTACTACTATTGGGTACCATATCGTATGAGCACAGCCACTACACTGCAAGGCCTTCGTTGCTAAAGATATATGTATATATATATATATGTATATTTATATGTTCATCCCTCTAACCTAATGTCACATTGACATTTGTTAGCCATCTATCACCTGGCTGCTTGCTTGCCCCTTTAAGCAGGAACTGAGAACACATCTGTATCATGGCGTTGGGATGACCCTATGACTACCAGATTGCGATTTTCATTTGCATTACTGTTGCTACTATTTTGTACCGTCAATACTAAATCTCCAGTGCTACTCCCTAAAACCTAAACCCTGTTCTTATGACTACTAGCCCTTTATCCATTCCCTACCCGAGGAGGCAGGCTTGGAGACATGGCAGCATTCAAGCGTGCACCATAGGACGAAGAAGCACATCTTCAGTTTTGAAGAGATTACGCTCCCGTAGAAAAAGCCTTTTGAACAACCTGGCCGGCTCTGCTTAGGGTAGTTCATAATATTTAGGGATCTGAGGTAGAATGGAAAATCAAGTGCAAAAGACAATGGGACTTGACAGGGAAACTACTGTCAGGGTTTGGGAGTTCAGATTAAGGGTATGAGATTCAGGTGCCAGGGTCTAGGATTGGAAGTTGCTCTCAAGCATGTCCTGTGCGGACTCTATATGGACATTTGGATCATCACACATGCTCAGTTAACTCAGTTTTGAAGACTGCAAGAAAAGATGCAACAAGTACCTACTCAAACACTAGGCCCTCGAATACCTATTCATTATAGAACATCAAAACCGAACGGCCGCAATCTTAACGCGAGGAATTCACCTGCAAATTCTGGGTCCGTGGCAGCGTGGCTTAGGGTTTGGGGCTTCGACTTTGATTGGGCCCCTCTGATGAAAGCCCTATTTTGGGAGTCTAGTACTGAATTGCTTGTTGTTGAGAAAAAGCCAGGTTGGACAAGAAGCGCTAGCTCAATAGGAGTTTCCAGAACCCTAAACCGTAGTTTCCATTTGATTTTCCATTATCCCAATATTACCCTACACCCTAAACCCTAAAACCCCAATATAACCCCAATATATGGGAGTTTGGGCGCTTAGGGGCCCGGGGCTATATGCGGAGCATCCCCTTAGCCTGGATTAGGGTTTAGGTTTAGGGTTCAGGGCTTAGGTTTTTTTTAAAGGGGTTTAGGGTTAAGGTTCAGAGTTTTAAGGCTTCAGGGTTTACGGTTCAGGGATCTCTTGAGAAACTCCCCAATCTTGCGCAGTCTGCAAGGAGGCATTCGCACCCGCCCGAACTTTGCTTGACCTTGCGGAGACCCCTCAAAAAATTGTGAAAGAAGGAGTTATAGTGTATGCCATACACCTTGTACAAAACCGAAAGTTCTTGACAAAGAAAAGGTTATGTGTCACTTACGGATTTTTCAAGATTCTACAGGCGTTTATAGATGTTTTACAGTGTTAAGAATTGGGGAAACCCGCTATTTTAGAGTCACCTGGTTTCTCTGAACTAAAATCACGGGAAACCCAAGCTTTCAGGTTAAAGCCTCAACAAAAAGTTGGTCAAAGCTTCATAGGGTAGGGCTTGTGTTGGAACATGTTGGGGGTAGATAATGACTACACAGGGGCTCCCATGTAGTGCCCTCTGGGGAGTGTACATACATATATACATATATATATATATATTTTTCTTATTTATCTATTTAACCCTCTGCCAAAAAAACATGGTGAACCTAAAGAGGAACTACATAGGAGCCCTTGCGTAGGGTTTACAGCGCCTTTGGGTTAAGGGCAAGTGGTTGGAGGGTCCAGGGGCTCGGAAAAATTAAGATAGGAGCGTGTGGCAGGTTCTGATAGATTTTCAAAAGTCTGAAGTGTGGGAAGGCTCTTTTGCAATTATGCCTTGTTGCCCAAACACCAAGTATAGAAGGGGTATGCATGGGATGTGGCGGGAGTGCTGTGCTCAACGCGGACTGACCATAGGGTTTAGCATAGAATCTTTGAGGCGAATTCTGCCATCGCTTTGAGCCCGTTTGAGGTTGATGTTAACGCCCAAGCTTCATTGCAATCGCAAGGCACCAATCGCATACCATACTCATGTAGCAACAGCAGCACCCTGCTTACTAACTTCATTTCAGTCATGCGGGGATTCGCTCAGGGACACTTGAGATATGTAAGAGAATTGGGGCTTAGGGTTTGGGGTTACTTGGGTTTGTGCGGGGACCCCCTGCTACTGTTGACACTGGACAGACAAACTCTTATGCAAGGTTCATACTGGGGTAGTGGAAAAGAAAATGGAAACTACTGCATGACCTTAGTTTACTACAAGACCGTAACTCCAAAGGTACGAGGTACTTAGAATCCTGTACCGAATTCAGGATCCACCGCGGGAGTTCAGTATGTAAGAGGTATACAGAGAAGTTCCCGTACTTGAATTTTTTTAAAAAAACTTTCCAGAGTAAATAAGGCCTAGGGTTTAGGGCTTATGTCTGCTCACAACTGAAGTCCCATATCTGGAAATACACGTATGCATATATATATAGATATATGTATATGTATATACATAATATTAGGGGTGAGCAGGGTGTTTAACATTAGGGAGCGGGGATTATTCAGACCAGTGCACGTTGCCAATACCAGTGAATTGAACCCGAAGGGAATCTCCTCGAAGTGGGGAAACGTGGCTTTTGAAACTTCCTGTTCCTACCCTAAACCTTCGGCCAAAACCCTCTGCACCCTAAACCCATGAACGCTAGGCTTGCTACACCTTGAAATGTGACACCGTTTCGGCCAAGCAATCGCTTCGGAAAGTCGAAGATAATTAGATCTTCGGCACAAGATAGCCTATGCCCTGGACTGCTCTTGCCACAAGTAGACGCAACAGATTTGAATACAGGCTTGACTCTATGTTACTATTTCTTCTTCCTATGTGATACTATATTCTGCTACACACCTTGATACAGTACATCACCTCGTGACAGGCGTGCAGCCGTCATAATGGTAACCTGAATAATTCGAATCCGGTGTTGGGGTATACTACCCGATGCATAGGTATATATATATATATGTATATCTACATGTATATCTATATATGTATAAGGACTATGAAGGGACTGTACTGGGTTGCTGTTAAGGAACTTAAATTAGGTTACCGTAATGGGCAGATATAGTGATTAATTTGGTTTCCCCACTATTGTAGCTTAACCTAAGTTCCTTAAGAGCAACCCGGTATATTGGTTTTTCATTGGGCTTCGGCAACAGGGCTTCGGGCTTCCGCACTCCGCGAACTAACATGGACCCTGAGCATGGTTACCCTTGTAAACTGCCGTCCTTTTAAAAGAGGCTGCATGATGTTCCAGGTCAGTTTGGGGAGAGTATCTTACCCCAAAACCTAAACCCCAGACGCTGCATTAAACGGTCTGCTCGGATCAGCGCATCAGAAGATGCAGGAGGCGACTGGACGCACTACTATCATATTATGATTACTACTACTATTACTATTACTATTACTATTACTATTACTATTACTATTACTATCACTATCACTATTACTATTACTATTACTATTACTATTACTATTACTATTACTACGAATATTACTACCATCATCACTGCTAGTATCACCACTACTCGTATCATTATGATTATTACTAACCCTAAACCCAGTGCCAGGGGTCATTGGAGACCTTGTATCACCGTGCTAGGCATGGACGCGTCGCCCACGCAGATCTCAGAGCAGGCCATTCGCTTGGGCCTCCAGGTGGGCTTTCACTTACTGGTTCTGAACAGGGAATAAGGGAATATAATCCCTACGAAGTCCCTATATCATGCATTGCCATGTTCCCTACTAAAAACCAGTAAGTTCAGGCAGGGTGGTCTGTCTGGGATTAGGGTTTAGGGGTGTAAGGTTTAAGACTGGTTCCTAAGCCGCCCTCGTAAATTGAGTTTTCTGGCGGGGGAAAGTGTCTCTGGAAAGTGTCTTATGGTGCAGTTTCCTTCTTCACTTTAGCGGCTCTTTTCTACAGAGTCACCGTGTAGAACAATATTTCACCGATCACAAGTAATTTGTGGATGGTTTGTATATGTGTATCGTTGAGATCAGCACAAGCTTCCCTATTCCGTAGGCCAGCATGGAATGTTAGGGTTTAGGGCTTAGTGCTTAGCACTGCTTGTCGTCCCCATCTGCCCTTTACAATGCCACGCTATTCATGTACTCTTGGCCAATGGATGGAAGCACTGGCGAGTTTCCACCAAATTCCAAAGACCCAACCTCTTGCTCTAAAACTCACCCCAGAAACTTACACCCAAACATCTCACTGCTTCCCTAACCCAATTGCAACCCGTATCCTCGACCGTTCTGAACAAAAACGCTCAATACCCTAGTCCTACTCCCTGAACCCAGTACCTTGCTGGGCATCCGGACTAAGAAGTTGAAACTAAATACCCGCAGCAAGCCTTCAATGCAAATACGCTTGCCCAGTCACATCAGTTGAAACCGAGGCAACCCTAAACCCTACACCCTACCCTATTCTATAATCCCTCAACCCTAGACCCTGAAACCCAAAGTCAAAACTTTAAACCCTAACCTTGAAACCAAAACCCTTCACCTTCTAACTCTAAAGCCTAGACTCTAGACCTTGAACCCTGAACTGTTAAAGCTAAACCTCGAACCCTGAACCCTACACCTTAAACTTTAAAACTTAAACCCTAAACCCCTAAGCCCTAAACCTTGAACTTTAAAAACTCAACCCTGAACGCCATGGCTGAGTGCCCAAGCCGCAAGCCGCAGCTTGTCGTAGACGGCCAGGGTACACCTATCTGGAGAGCCCAATACCCCTGAATTAAGGAATGTACCCTAAATCGTAATAGGCTCCCTGGTTGCCGCCAGGCTACAGATTTAGGGTTTAAGGATCTCTTTTTTGTAATGCGTGGTTTAGGATTTAGGGTTTAAGGTTTAGGATTTAGGGCTTATAAGGTCTAGGATTTAGGTTCTGGGGTTTATGAGCTGAATTCCTTTATTGACTGTCAGCACCACACCCCTGATCGCACCTCTTGGGAGTGCATACTTAAGGGAAACACGGTGTATACTAGGATATCCAGGGACTATATGGGGTTTAGGGCTTAGGGATAATGTTGCCAACGTTGGTCCCTCCGCCGATGTTATGATGTTATGGTTTCGGCTGGATCGGTCTTCTGGGTACAATGAGGCTAAGCTGCTAAACCCTGCAAACCAGGACCCTACTACAGCCATATGATACAAGTCATAGAGGGTCCTAATGCCAGGGTAACTTTGGTGGAGTTGGGGAATTCCCTAAACCCTAAACCCCAAGCCATAAACCCCCATCTTATCTCTGGGGTTGGGGTTTGCATTTGCTGCTTCCTCCACTCATAACCAAGGTCCCGGCAGCAATGCAGAAGAACTCTAACACCCTAGCCTTCCCTAAGCCCATTAGAACCCAGGGTTGCTGTAGAAGGTATAGATTTGTTATAAGGGTATGGGTTTAGTTTTTTTTTTTTGCATCGGCTCTTTTCCGCCTGCGGAAACGACTAGTCAGTCAGCCGAAGGAGCGCCCTCTGCACAACCCACCATCGCTGGTCACTTACAGACCGCGTCAGCGGGCAAAACACAAACCCTCGCAGCCCCTCTCAGCCAAAGTCGATGCGGTTGCATCTCTCCGTCATTTGCTGTCTTCACTGCTCGGCGGAGCTTCAACGTACCCTTCAACCCCTTCTCTGCTGATTTCTTGCCGGAGTGTCTGGTACCACCTCAATGTGCTTTCGCCCAGCTGGGCCATCACCTCCTCATCAGTGAAGGCCTCTGCAAGCCATAGCTGGAGGTGGCTAAGCTCCACCTCCCCACTCTGCAAGCTGCCGCCCTCATCACTGTGCTGTATGGCCATTGGCATCCAGGACGCTTGGTCATGAGGGACCATGCCTGAGTGGCTGCTGTCACTTCCCCCGCTGTCAGGCTGGTACCGCACTGCGACGTGGAAGGGCTCAGTCACCCCCGTCACTGCGAGTCTCGCTTTGTCAAGGACTTGTTGCATCGCCCCCGGGTTTAGGGTTCAGGGTATGAGGGTATCGTGTAGTATCATACACGGTTATCCGAAACCTGAAAAGTTCAACCTGAAAAGCCCCTCCGAAACCTCGAAAGCAAGAGGTCCGAGGTCCTTCAAAAAGTTAGGTTTGGGTTTAGGGTTTGGGGTCTAGGGCTAGGGCAACAACTCAAAGAAGATAAGGCCCTTTAATAGACGCATGCGCGGGTTTCCAGAAAATGGAGTATATCAGCGACAACACGTTCCTTTATTCTTACTCTAACCCCTACACTCCTAAACATGATATGCAAATCCCAAACGCCACATCTCTACACCCTATGTCCTATAACACCAAATCTAACCCCCCGAATAACAGGTATCTGTATGTGCAGATAAATGTGTATATATATACACACATAGAGGAACATATCTATGTATATATATATATATATGTATACGGTAGTTTCCATAGCTATGGGGACCCCACTATAGACCCCGCAATACTATAGCCCTCATGATTCAAACCGGTCCCTAAATTATTGGAACCCTAAACCCTACAACGCCCCTACCTTAACCTACCAAAACCTACTTTTTTTGTAGGGTCCCATTATAAGCCCTAGTATAGAATTGATAGGGAACCTACAAAAAAGTTGGTTTTGGTAGGTTCAGGTATACATCCAGCTGAGCCTGTCCATCAGCTGTCGGCCATGGTCGGCTAGGAGCCTTAGCTGTGGTTGCTATGGCTCTAGGGGGTTTAGGGGTTTGGGGCGTGGGAGTTTGAATTTAAAGATTAGCGTTGAGGGTTTAGGGGCTTGGAGGGTGTCAGTTTTCAGCTTAGAGTTCAGGGTTTAAGGGGCTTAGGGTTTTAAGGTTTAATTTTAGCTTTGGGGTGTAGGGTTTGGGGTTCAGGGCCATGCCTGAGCCCTGATTTTTCATATGTTACTGAGGTTCTTGGCAAGAAAATGGGAATATAAGATATAGGGGTTGTATATACCCATGAATTATTCTTATAAGTCATTGCTTATGAGGTCTATGGCCCAACAAAGGGGTTCTCGCAACAGGGACTGCAGGGATACAGACTGGTCGGGACTTTGTTTGTTGGATGCGCTCCTCTCTCTGCCCGGTGGCAGTGCAGGCTCTCTCGAGCCCAGTGTGGTTTTCACACACAGTTGACGGGTTAGGATCCCTAAAGTGCGCTAGGAGTTCCACATTTTGACTGAACAATCCTCTGGCACTCCACCACCATGGTGCTCCTTACCCTTTCCAGGTTGAGAAAGGGCACAGCCAACATGTTGCCCTGATCTGATCACACACCCTGAGCGCTGACGTGAAACTCTGTCCAATCACTGCCCCTCCAAATTGCTGACTCACACTGGTGGGCATCATTAGTTAAGCCTGTTTTGCGACCGCTCATTTTCCATCCAAGCAGTCTCTGAGCCATCAATGCATTCCTATCGACTACAAATCCTGCTCGCCACATGCCGAAACAGCTGGTCACGCGAACAAGGTCCACCTCATAATGATGCGTTGGCGACAACTCCAACCACTCGGCTACTGTACGGGTCTCAACAGTTACCAATATAAATTCGAGGTCCATTTGAGGACTATAAATATACAAGGAACCTGGGAACCCGGGACCATAACATTGGCAATAATCGTCCCTATAAGCCTATAAGCCCCTCTATTACCCCAATACTTATCTGCAACGTGACTCTCCATTAGGGGGGGGAGTGTAATGTCAATAAACATGATTGAACCCTGAGCCCTTGCTTGATAGAATTTTAGGGGTACTTTAAGGTTTCTCAAAGATGGGGTACACTTGGGGATGGATAGGTCTTCTTAAGTGCCTCCAGGAACATACCAAACGAAGAATACACACACACACACACACATTCTACCGTATGAAAGGTGAAGACCCTAAACCCTTAACCTTCAATCCCTAAATCCCTAAACCCTGAACCTTCAATCCCTAAATTCCAAAACCCTGGTCAGAAGATGAAAGTTGAACCCGAAATGGCTTAGAGTTCCAGGTTTAAGGCATATTGACTTCAGCGTGGAAGGGCTTCATGGTCCTGAGAATATAGGTTCAACCCTAAACCCTAAACCCCAAACCTTGGTTTCACAGGTTTTGGGCTGTGGGTGCCGGGGAGAGCCCAGTTGATAACACTATCTACTTCGAGGTTCAGGGTAAGTATGACCCAAGTGCAAGAATAATACAGGGTCCCTTTGAAGCGGTTGTAGGAATCTGTATTTTGGTTTTGAATTTAGGATTTAGGGTAGTTTTTAACTCCATTATAACTATAGTTATGACCTAAATATGAGCTCGAGCAAATTCCTCAAATGGGATGGAGGCCCCACCTACTTAAACCATCGTTTAGGGTCTAGGGTTTAGGGCTTGGGGCTGAGGGTTTAGAGCTTAGGGTTCAGGATTGGCCCGAAAACAACAACAACAACAACAACAACAACTAGGCGTCTTTATTAGTGGGGCGAGCTTTACTGGGTTGCTGTTCAAGATCTTCAATTAAGCTATTTGGACAGACTTCCTTGACAGCAATCCACTTTGTTGTGAAGAGCTAAATCGAGACCCAGTGAGTCAACGCACGGTTCAATTCCTAAATCATTCTGAATCGGTTTTTTTAGATGCTCTTGATATACCTAGGTCCCATTTCAATGAAAAAAACAACCTAGGCCATTTAGGAGATCCCTTGTTCTCGTTCAAACTATCTTTCTTGAGTTTGTGTACGTATTCATATATACTCCTTTATAGCAAGCCCAGTGAAAGCAGGCAGACCTACCTAAGAATTCAAGAAAACTCCTGATTCTAAACAGGTTCCAGTCATATTCATGCATACACACTTGCCCTTAACAAATCTAAACTTAAGAGAAACGATACGCAACCATGAAATCAATATGATCCCGAATCAGTTCTGATTACTTGTAATGAACCCCTCACTTACTTCAAAACCCCACTAACTGATTGCGAATATCTACTAACTCGCCAGATCTAAAACTGTCTTGCCCTTTCAAACGTAGCCCTCCAACACTTCTGGGTAGAGTATCTAGTAAGCCGATCGCGTTACCTCACTGAGTGCAATCTAAGATGCGACTCTCCGTCGTCGGACGCGCAAAGGTCCACATAAATTGAGAGCCTTGGCTACAGGAAGCAGGTTCTCGTGCAGGGGGCCAGATAAGAACACCAACAGACAGAAAGATCTGAATACCCTTCAGTAACATGAAACGGGGCACGGAGAGCTCCCATTTAACTACTGTACTCGAGCCAATACTAGCAGTGCTAATATTGGAATATGTGTTGATCATACGAACACTCCACTGTTCTTCGTGCTTACACCAGATAAAGTTAACATGATAATTTCTCGTTATAGTATACTATTATCGAAAGGAGGATACCATCCTACACTCTCTTGGAGACAGTAGTGTTGGCCACTTGAAAATATTACTCCAGTCGCTTGTGTATCCTGTTGCGCGGGAGGCTACGGAATAGCACAACAGATTTTCCAGGTAGGAGACGCTTGGGGACCATGAGTCCTTCTTCAAACGTACATTCGTGCTCATGCGAGGAACTCCCAACATGTTCTGCTTGCGAAACGTCTCAACAGCGGCTCCATGCTTCGGCACTCCACGAACCCTAAAAGCCCTTGGGGTTTAAATCAGGGTTTAGGGTTTATAAGGTTTAGGGTTTAAGGCCCTAAAGCCCTAAAACCCAGAACCCTAAGCACCAAAGTTTGACAAGAAACACCAAGTGCACGTCGGCCGTCTTGCTCGCAGGATCCTAATAGCTCTCTCAGGGACTAGGGTCCAGGACTTAGATGTCAGGGCTTAGTTTGGACTCTCAGGCGACAAGTCCCGGGTTAACTGGGTTGCTGTTAAGGAACTTAAATTAAGTTACCATAATGGGTATATATAGTGAATTATAGGGTTTCCCCAATATAGTAACTTAATTTAAGTTCCTTAACAGCAACCCAGGAGCAACCCAGGTTAAGGCTCAAGGTGGGGTCTCTTCGGATTGTTACTTTTGCCTGATAAGCACAGTTTTGTTCTCTCGGTGCTAGCCCTTTAGAAGTGGTAGTTTTCTAAAAGACAGGGAACCCAATATAGGCCCCAATATACTACGACCCTTATCATGGGACCCCAAAACGGTACCCTTGTCTTGCGGAAACCCACACCTCTGCGTGCAGGCCGACCCCTCAGACTTGTCACCCTTGTCATCGGCACTCTAAGCCCCAAACCCGTTAACCCCTAAAATCCCAAACCCTAAAACCCTAAAACCCCTAAACCCTAAAGCGCTTGTAGGGTTCAGGTTCTAAGGGATGGCACACCCAAAGCCGAGAATCAAATGAAAAGGAACATGGGCAACAGAACAAAAAAAGGCAAATGAAAAGATTCAGAGTTTAGGGCTTAGGGTGTATTTGTTGTTTGTGCTAGGTAGGTACAGGAGTATTATTTTTGATTGGGGGGTAGTAAGAGACTATTGCGTTTTTCCTGGTTATAACCCAGGCTGTTGCCTGCGAAAGTTTTAGAGCCAAGCTTGCTACTAAAGAACAACCAGTCAAACTGTGACCTTGCTGTTACCCGGTTTGGGGTTTAGCTCTTTTGGTTGTATTGAAGTCTAACTTGCAGTAATGTCCAAGCAAACACCAGAAAATATCAGGTTCACTGTGGACGTAGGGCATTGGGTAACCCTAAACCCTAAGCCCTAAACCTCTTTGCATCATGAGCCGGCTCCTGGCAACTTCTACTTGGTGGGCCCGAGTGGCTTTACCCAAAGGCTTAGGTAGTTCCACTTTGGGTGGTATACTACCATTTGGCACGACAACAACCGTAGCAGGCGCAAAAAACACCTAGGATTCATAGCAGTTCCTACGTTCTTTCGGTTACATGTTGTCCTGCCCCGGCAAAGCTTGGTTCAGGGTTTCAGTTTTGAGCACAGAGGCGGCAGAAATCACAGTATGCTATCTCACATCGCAAGCCGTTTGACATCCGTGGAATCCACGTAGGGTTGGTGGAACAGTGAGGGTTCGTTGGTGCTGAAGGGAGACAGGGGACTGGACCCTTAAAATGATCCCTATATAATCCCCATACATACCCTGAACCCTAAACCCCTTGGACTGTCCCTGTATTCCCTCCCACCCTCCCCCAGAAGCTCCAGGAAGAAGAACCATGATTCTGGCTGAGAGTAGCGGCTTTAGCTGCAGGGCTTGGGCTTTACGATTTAGCTCAGGGTTGCAGGTCCTATAAAAAACAGATTTCCAGAATTTGGGGCTTCGAGCTTGTGATTCCCTTGGGATGCAAGTAGCCCAAAGCGGGTGATGTTTACAGGTTTTAAGGCCAAAAGTGGGTGTGGTGCGAATTGGGATGCCTAGGGACTTACAGCACACTTTAAACATTAGTAACCAACATGCAACCGGCGCCAAGGATCTGCGTCTGTGTTTGTATTCCGCAAAACGATGCTGTGCTGCTGGACCATGCACTCGAAGAGCTCCTGGGTCATCGAATACAAAACTGCTCCTCCCAGACTCCTCCAACTCCCTGACCAGGACCCCAACACAGCTTATATCAGGTTTAGGGCAGTCGAAACTTGCTTGACAGCTCTGTAGTAAATAGGACCGGTTGTGCATCCACACGGCCTCAGCCCCAACACGTGTACTCGCAGCGAGAACCCAATGTGTGCCCTGATTGGGGTTTCTGATTACGAGCAATGCGGCTACAACTGCACTACGAATTGCGCCAGCAAAGGCATGACCATGTTAAACATAGCTGAATTTGGCATGGCCGTTGATTGGGGTGGGGGGGGGGGATGTCGACCCCGATATGGGTGGTTGTCAAAATTATGGCCCCTTTTTGGATCCCTATTATAATACGGCCCCTAATATTTAGGGTACCAAAAAAGGACCATAATTTTTGACAACCAGCCATATTCTATAAATCCTATTTTTGGGGGCAGCCCGAAGTTTGGGAAACCCCACTTGCCTTTGCTACCGGGCTTTTGCCTCAAGTCAGGCAGGCAAAATCCCATCCTGGAAATATCTAAACCCCTCCCCCTGTAACATTAACACTTATTGTGACAATATATCGGGAATACTGCGGATATTTGATATTAGGAGAGGGTGGGGGGCTTTCATATGGGGAAGGGGGTAGGTTAACAACAAGGTGTCCAGAGCATAAGGTTGTCGCGAGGATTCCATTTTCCTGTGGGTTTTGGGTTTTTGCTTGGGCGTGGTATTACCCCAAAACAAGCCAACGGTTACCACTGAACAAGTAACTGGGTTCCTTCTTGAGGCCCCTATAAATATGGATTCTACTTATTTCTGGAACGTCAACGACTGGGATGGACTTCCTTCAAAGGAGGCCCACGATCAAAACAGGGAGCCACTGATTGACCGTGTTGAAGACATGTGGATAATTACCAAAATTAGGGTCCCGTTTGGGTACCCCTAAATATGAGGTGTCGTAGTATACATATATATATATATACCTCTATATGTTTATATATATATATATATCCTAATGAGGCCCGCAATGTCAAGAACAACGAATGTATGATGTATGCTCAACAACTGCCGCAGGGAGATGGTGACACAAACTTAGACATGTGAGCAAAAGCCTTAACGAAGTATCCACCTTGAACCCCAAATATACCCCCCTATATTGTCCCCCTATAACCCCCCCTCTTTAAGGAGTTTAGACTGTAGCTCATGTTCCAATGTTCACAACTCCAAGCCCCATGGCGCACCCTTCTGTTACGCTTTGGGGTTCTAGGAAACAAATACTGGGATTTATCTGATAGATTTGTCCGTACAATTATGAAACTATCACATGGGGGTTTCCATACCTAGGAAGGCCCATTATGGACCCCAACATATTATCCTTCTTACGTGGGAGACCCCAAAAAGGAGCCCCAATGTTTGGACCCCCCCCGCATTCATTAAGGCACTGGGTAGGGATCCCATGAAACCCCATCCCTAAACCTTAACTTAACTCTGCGAGGATGCTGGCTGTGAGGACAATGAACTTGGCAACGCCCATCCAGATGGTTAAGTGTGTACTCAGAAGTGGCGCTAGGAGTAGAGTGATTGTGATCGTAACAGACACAGAGCTACTTGTTTATAACCCGACTTACATAGCTTAGAGAGTTCAGCAGGAAAAGCTGCATGTGCAGCTGAGCGACGCCCGTCTTGCGGCGTCCGTGGCACACATCAACTGCCACATGTCCTGGCAAATTTGGTCTGGTTGCTCCTTGGGCATGCTTGAGGCCGAACACTGGAGGGTAGGTTGAGCGGCGTGTGGGACTGTCTTCAGCTGTTTAGGATTTCTGGGGTTATATAGGGATGATGAGCAGGAAAATGGAAACTACTACTGTTTAGGATTAGGTTTTTTAAGTGATGATGACGAAGCCGTAATACAAGCCGTAGTTACTTGGCGGGTGCTTGTGAAAAGCATGGCCAATTTTTGCGTCCCTGCATAAACCCTACCGGACACCCCCCCCCAAAAAAAGGGACTGTAGTTTTGACTAGCTTCGACATCCTACGCATCTTTCAGGGAAGGACCATAGGCCTCTTTTCCACAATAGGCCTCCTTTCCTGCTTCTAGCCTGACTCCCTAAACCCTAAACCCGTACCCTTGCGTGGTCCTCGCTCGATGGATCCATGTCTGTCAGCAAGGTCACTCGCAGCCAGCCTCAGCCCACGCGGTTTCACGGTGTAGGATTTAGGTTTTAGGGTTCATGTAGTACAGGTGTCTAAATAATCATGAATATCATCTTGCGATCGTAGCATACTTACGCCACAAATCTAGGACCATCATGTTGCAGATTATCTATGCTTCTCTGCTAAGGATTGATACCCTAAACCCTTCAACCCTGCCAAGGATTGATCGTGTTTTTGGCGCAGGGTTCAGGCAATCTTCGGGGTTGGTGTGTAGGGTTGAGGCTTAGAGTTGGTGTGCGGTTGAAGGGCTTAGGGTTTGTAGGGTTAGGGTTTAGGGTTTAGGGGTTAGAGCTGTGGGCATAGGGTAATAGGCTTTTTGGGTATAGTCCCCCTTAAGTAGATAGAATATGGCTTTGGGTATGTTATGACAAGATCCCCATATACCCCATATCCTATCTACTTAAGGGGGACTGTATATTTATAAGGTTTATACGGTGTATAGGGTTTAGGGTGTATAGGACTTAAAGGATTTAGAGCGGTTTACAGGGTTCAGGGCGTACATAGGATTTGGGATTTAGGGTGGCTCTGGTGTAGAGTTTGGGCTTTAGTCGATAGATTTCGAAATGTAGGGCTGGGAGTCAGGACGTAGGGGTTAGGCTTCGAAGTCGGGATTCAGGGATGTGTGTTTACTATACACTCCCCCAAATTAACATGGAAACCTATATAGTCCCCTTTTAGAAGGA
>CAJNIZ010019935.1:17174-45246 GCA_905231905.1 Symbiodinium pilosum | reverse complement strand
GTTAGTTTCCGGGAGTGTAGGTGTTATTTATGAAGTCAGGGATTAGGGGCTACTTAAGAGCTCAAGGACCAGAGTTTAGGGTTAAAGGTGGAGGCCGTAGCGGTTTGGATCCCGGCTCCTCAGAAAATCTTCAGTGTTGTTTGGGTCATTCCCCCCTACAGTAGCTGTCCTTAAGGGGGCTTTATTGTGTTGTTATTATAACACCTAGTATCTGTTGCGGTAACAGTTACTGTAAGGGGGAATCACCTAAAGCATTGTGGGAACAACAGAACATGCACCACCTCCAGGAAGAGTGCGCAGTTCAAACAATACACAAGAGCGCCCATAATTTTGGAAACGTTCACACCGCACACCCTCGAACCTGCTGACCTCTACTGACGCGGATTGTAGAAAATAATCGCATTTAAACCCTAAACCCTAAAGCCACATGAAGGATACCTCCAGGTGGGAGGTTATCCGGTGGGTTCCCTTAAAGGAGGCCTATATAGACCTCATATAGCCCCATTACCCTTTCCAAGAGGCTTATATGAGCCTTTATCATCTTGTAGGGCTCTCTGTATATCCCAACATCTCTGAGGGACACCGACACCTTCTCGAAAAACTCCCAACCCCAAACTCAAGCAGCCCTAGGTCCTAAAGCCTTAGGATTTAGGGTTAGGTAAGCATAAAGGTTTAGGGTTTAACCTACAATCACGAAACCTTATGAGATTGCAGGGAGGCTGCGCTGCTAAAACCTCTATATCCCCACAACGCCTTCAAAGGGAGGAGGACCCCACCATTTTAAAAAGAAAACATGGCTTGCATGAATAAGGGGACCCCGATCTAGACCACACAACTCGACACTCCTGATCTTATAGGTCCCCAAACGGGTACCCCTAATTCAGGGAAACCCTAAAACCAATAATCCACCTGTGGTATACAATCCAAGCTTTCATTTCATCTTCAATTCTCTCTTCCAGTTGATTCTTCATACTTATCGGGGTATATAACCCCTACAACTCTCTGTTTCTCTCTCTCTCTCTCTCTATATATATAAGCCCTAACCCCGAACCCGCCAAAGGTTTAGCTCTTACTTTTTTAAACTCCAGGTGGCTGCGGGCATCCCGTGGAAAGAATTCGTGCGGTCTGCCGCGACAAGTTTGGTGAAGAGGTGGGTTTAGGGTTCAGGGTTTAGGGCTTAGGGTTTCGTGTTTAGGTATACATGCAGCCCCTATTACCCACGGCTGTATGTGTTATACTCATTAATTCTATGGGTTTTTACAAATCTGTAAGTAAGCAGGGCTACAGATGCAAAGGAAAGGGTAGTATAAGGGGAATGGAAAGGGCAATATGAAGGGGAACCCACGAGGAAACCTACCCAGTTTCTGGTCGCTGCCTGCAGCAAACTCTGGTACTTCAGGCATTAGAGCGTTTAGAGTGTACCCTAAGGGTCCAAGTACCTAATAATCATATACTTCCCAAAACCTGCACTATAATTACTATTACCCAAATCCTAAGTACCTAATTATTGGTTACTTGGACCCTCTGGGGTAGTGGTGTGCAGGTTTTCAAGTGTACAGTTTGAGGTTCAGGGCTGAGGGCTCGGGGAGATGGATTCAAGACTTCTGGGGCCTCTGATCAAAACGTGCGTCTCCTGATGGGGATCGAGACGGCGGATCCCAAAATCGCGGGACCTTCACCCTAAACCCTATATAAACCCTAAACCCTAAAAACCCTAAAAACCCTAAAAACCCTAAAAACACTAAAAACCCTAAAAAAACACTAAAAAAACCTAAAAACCCTAAACCCCCTGGGAAACTTTCACGTGGGTTCGGGGCTCGCGTGGATGCACGCGATTCAGGGTTTCGGATAGAGCTATTGGATCCAAAAGGATCCATATCTACCTAGCTATCAAACATGATAGTTAGGGTTTAGGGGTTAGGATTGAGGGGTTTCGGGTTTAGGGTTAGGGTTTAGGGTTAGGGTTTAGGGTTAGGGAACCTTATATTAAGCCTGGTATACTATAATCCTTTTCAAGGAGGCCCTCCCAAATGGCACCCCTAAACCAAACCCCAAAACAAAAATGTTCCCAACTACAACTCTATGAAGCCAAGGATCCGCCTATCCCTTTATAACCCTGATATCCATACATATACATATGGGTGGTTGTCAAAATCATGGTCCCTTTTTGGATCCGTATTATAATACGGCCCCTAATATTTAGGGTACCCAAAAAGGGACCATAATTTTGACAACCACCCATATATGTATATAGGGCTTAGGTTCTCGGATTTAGGGTTTAGGATTCAGGGTCAAGGCTCCCCAGTAAGCCCTTAAGAAGAATAGGCCCCGCTTTTCCTAGTGTTCAGCTCTAATAAGGAGACCCCAAAGTAAACATGGAAAAAGAGTACAACTCTGGTACCTAGCTTTATTCAGCGGTTCAAGGTTTACGGTTTAGGGCCCCCCCTCCCCCCCAAACTACCTGCAAGGGAGGCGTTTGTTCAATAATCCAAAGGGCAAGAAGCACACAGAAACAGCCCTAAACCCTAAATCCTAAACCCTAAGTAGCACAACCTAAGGTCGCGGCAAGCCCTAGACCTTAAACCCCAAAGAAACCCAACTTATCTTAAGGTCTGGGTTTAGGGTTTAGGTACCCTATGCCAGAATTCTTTAGGGAATCTGTGTCCATAATGTAAGTAAATCTATGCAGGACCTTCTAACAAGCCCTGAACACCAAGGTCATTTCCTAAGCCCCAGGCTATCATTCTTATTCTTCTTGTTATTGTTACCATCATTACAAGTATTCTTACCGATACCAATTCGTGTAATCTTGTTGTTGCACTACAATCTTCTTGTTACCGGCATTATTAAGATCTCCGAGCCTTCCCAGACAGCCCTAAACCATGAACCCTAAACCCTGTTATTAAGTTCTCCGAGCCTTCCCAAATAGCCCTTAGCCCTGAACCCTAAACTTACCCTATTATGAAGTTCTCCCAGCCTTCCCAAATAGCTCACACTGGGAGAACCTCAGCTGGCAAGTCGCGACTTCAAACCGGTGGAGTTCTCCAGGGGGTGTAGGGTTTGGGTCTTAGGGTTGGGCTATTGTGTGAAGGGTTCGGTTGAGGGTGTGGGGCTTTCTTTGGGCGATTGCTCTTCAACATGGGATGTTTGTATCTAAGTGGGTTTAAAAGGTAAGGCCAAAGTACCTTGTGGGTATTTGAACCTAAACCCCTAAACCCTAAACCCTTGAAGACCTGGCCGCAGCTTACTCCCGCCCTGGCCACCACACGGTTTAGGGTTTAGGTTGGGTACTGCCCCCACCCACTAGCAGTCTATATTAGGGGTCCTATTAATGGCTATATATAACCATACTGTAATTATTATCCAACTGTTACTGAGGGGGGGGAGTACCCAAGGTTTAGGCTTCTCAAGCCCGCATGGCCAGGCCGCCTACAACACTAAACGCCACCCCGTGATTCTGTGCTCCTTGGCCCTGTTTTTGAGAGCCACCGGCACAATGCACCCAAGTGGCCAACGGTAAAACCCTGAAAGAAACTGTTGCGTGCCTGAACGGCGAACCCTAAACACTAAACGCCTAAACTCCTAAACCCCCAACCCATACAAACACCAAACTATGGACCCAAACGTCTAAACCCCAAAACCGTAATCACTAAACAAACAAAACTAGCCCTAAACCCACAAATCCAATCACGCCCAAGTTACCCAGTCAAGTCTTCGAAGCCCTCGGAGATATTGAGGAAGGTCGGACTCGGGTGGCCAGCGCTTAGGTTGAGGATTCAGGTGTTAGGATTTAGTTTTTAGGGTTTTGGTTTTAGGGTTCAGGGTTTAGGGTTTAGGGTGACGGGAAGGGTTTACCCTGCCCAAGGTTCTCCCTTCATAAAGGTCATTGGCCAATCAAGGCCTCTAAGCCCTGAACCCTCTACATACATGTCTATATGTATCCACATACATATATATATATATGTATATGCGGGAACCCATGGTTTTAGGCTTCGGGTTTGGGGCTTGAGGTGGCAGGAAAACAATTGAGATTGATTGTGTCTCCGTCTTGAAGGGTTTAGGATTCAGGGTTTTGGAGCTGAAAAGGCTTTGGGAATCATGGGGCTTTGGGGTTAACAGGAACTAGCTACCTCGTTGTTGCCTTTGACTATGCAAGTAGCTAGTCACATCCCACCCTCCCCTTCAAACTGGATAAGTCTTGCCACCGCATCTACACGAGCTATAGTCTAAACTCCAAATGTCCACTTAATTACCCCTATAATACTCCCCTACATAATCCCCTATATAACCCCTTTTAAGGAGTCTAGACTATAGCTCATGTAACTAGTTCCAAGCCATTTTGATGCAGAGCTTTTGGCAAGGTCTTCATCTAGAACTTTGTACGGCCTGGCCAGAAATGATAATCTTACCCTAAATGGTAGTTTCCCAAAATGGGAGGACCTCAACATAGACCCTAAAGCACTATAATCCTCGTTACAGGGACCCCCAAAATGGAACCTTTTTTTTGGGAAACTACCAAACCCTAAGCCTGAACACATAAACCTCCACTTGCAGCTGTGGGGCCCATCTGGGCCGCTTGCGTCACAGAGGTCCACGGGACAGTCTGAATCGCGGACAGCATCAATTACCTTGCTGAAGCTTAGGGTTTAGGGTTTAGGAGTTTAGGGGTCGGGGCTTAGGGTTTAGGAGAGTGGGGCTGTGATTGTAAGTCCTACAGTACAGGGCGGTCATGACCGGGGATTAGAAAATGTATTGAATGGAGTCCACTTCCCCACTTCCCCTAGCTCACAGATCTGTTACCTCGCTATCAAACATCTGGCAGCCTTGTACCTCACGACAGAAGGTAAACCTAACGATCGTTAGGCACAACGCCTTCCACCAGGAAATAGCAGGGATAGAAAACACTGCTGAGCCCTTAACCCTACACCCGGAACCTAGCCTGAACCTTGCTTGGTGGGCTCCACTCTTCGACAAGACATGGGAAGCACAAGACTGGGAACATCCAGACTGACCTACCTCTGCACAAAAAGATTCTATCTATATAGGGATTATATAGGGATTGTATAGAGTTTATATTGGGGAATATGGGGATAATGGAAAAGAAAATGGAAGCCACTATATTATGATAAGGATAATGCAGGCGCGTCGAAGATCTTGCCGTCATTTGTGTGCCGAGACGCGCTCTGCAGGAAAGTCCTCCCATCAAGCGGCTTATATTGGTTTCTCAGCAGGCTAGCAAAATGACAGTAATGCCAAAGCCTGAAGCCATTTTTGGGACGACTCTCAAGATGCTTATCTTCATATACGCATGTGTATATACGTATATATATATATATGTATACAGATACGTATGTGTATATATATATATACACATACATATATACATATATATATATATTTATATATATATAGGTGTGACTATTGGGGGCGGAGGTTGGGTGAGGTTGTCACATTTTGCCCCGTCAGAATCGGGTATGCACTTGGAGCGCTATTCTTGAGATGACTTCTGAGGATGGCATCTGAAGACTCCTAGAGCTCCAAGTTGAGGGTTTAGAGTTGGGCCATTCCCGCACCCTTAAAGGGGGCCTTATTAAGGGGCTATTATAACTCCTACTAACCCTTGTGGTAACTGTTACTGTAAGGGGGAATGATCCAAGGTTTAGGGTTGCGGTCTCCAGGTATAGAAACACCCAAATCTATAGACCCCAATACAGGACAGAGACTCAAAAAAAGCCACTAGTCTCTTGAAACCCTGAATCCTATGTAGTCCTATAGCCCCCTGTAATTCCCTGGAACTCCCTGGAAGAGGGACCCAATTTTCTTTGAACACCCACCGGTCACCCAATGCCCAGCTCTGTTATCACATAGGTTTAGGGGCATATATAGGGTTGTAAAATAGGAGGGATATATAGGGTTGTAAAGGAGGGGTATATAGGTTTCCAGAAAGATGCACAGGGTTACGGGTATCGGTTTCTACCACTCAACTTAGCAATGTACCTTAAAGGATATTCGGGGCCCAGTATCATGCAGGAGATATTCCTCAACGATTGGGTACTAGGCTCTTTGGGTTCCTCCGTATCTCACCCGAGATGGATCATTTGTGGGGTGCCTGCCTTGCATTGTAGAAGCCTAAATAAGTACTAACAGTTGTACTTGAGGTGCCCTATACCATCACGTTGGTCATTTTTCAGCCCCTGCAACCGCTGGTTCGAAATAGTGATTCTGGGATTGCTGCCTTGTCTTTGCAATTGGGGGTCCCACAATCTGGAGCTGTTTTCAGGGATATGTTTGGGCATCTCAAAATATGAAGGGAAGACCCCCCTTTATTTTGACCCACAAGTTGTTCAATGATTCGGGGCCGCACCTGTTCATGTCGGCCACCATGCTGCTCGAACGTTGCAGACGTAAGGTCGTCCACGAGGCCTTGCGGGTGAGAAATGCGATTATGACTGTATATAACCACATTTAATAGTTTCCATTTTATTTTCCATTATTCCCATTATTCCCTATGTAACCCAGTATATTAGTCAGGGTTTGCGTTTGCAGCTTCGTTTTTGCGTGTATGGTGAAGTCCTCGAGTGGGGTCTAGGATGACTGTCCAGTGCATTTTTCAGGCCCCCCAAAATGTCCCTCTCCCTAAACCCTAACACCTAAACCCTAAACCCTAAAACCTAAACTCCCCTTCTCCGGCAGCTGCGACCCGCAGCTGTTCAGGGCTTGACCCAGGCGAATGCTGAACTGTAGAGTTTATGGCTTATAGTCCCTCTTAAGAAAATGGGTCCCTTCAAAGGGGTTATATAGGGATAGTATGGGGATAACGGAAAAGAAAATGGAAACTACTATTTATGGTTTAGGGTCCCTTAAGTAGATAGAATGTGGGGTATATTGGAGACTTGTTATAATATACCCAAAGCCATATTCTATCTACTTAAGGGGGACTATAAGGTTTTATCCTTTGAAACAGGGAATCGCTCTCTGCCTCACTGTGAGCAGTCCGACTCGCATGGCAGGTTCAAGTAAGGTAATTCAATTTCCTGATTGGCTTTAAGTACCATATTGATACCAGGTAGTGGGGTCCAAAAACGTTTGCAGGATTCCGGGATCAGGCCCGAAACCCTCAAGACTAAACCCAGAGCCCTAGACCCTAAACCCTTAGCCCGGAACACTACAACCCACCCTGAGCCCCAAAACTTACGCTGTAAACCCTTAGCCCTGAACCCAACTTGCCGTGCTGCCTGTGGTCACTGCGCCGCGCCAGACCGGATGAACCCACACCCCAAGACTTATCCCAAGCTATACACCCTAAACCCTTAACCCTTAACCTTATCCCAAACTCTAAGCTGACTCCATTGCACACCTCCCCTAAAGGGCAGACGGGTTGCACATGGTGACGAGCTGATGGCACCTCTTTGAAGTTTAGCTTTGGGGCTTAGGGAACCCAGCCCTCGACCTGCCCCGCCCCCCTCCCCCCCACTCCTTTCGGTTTAGGGTTAAGGGTTGAAGGTTTCTGGTTTAGGGGTGTCCCTCCGGTGTCCCTCCAACGTGATGGGGCTGCCAGAAGTAGAGCTTTAGGCTAAGGGTTGTGAGGCGGTGTTATGCTTCGTGTTATCGCTTAACCAGTAGAGTCAGGGAGGGGCCCTAAGACGATCACCAGCTTTCCTCTCAGGCATGATTCGTGACGGGGGCACTAACGCATCACCTACGTCTACGGTAGGGGCCAAAATGATCACCCAAATCACAGGGGTCTATGTTGCTTGCACCCCATAATGTATTGACAGAAGGAGTTCAGGACCGTCATGTTGGTAAAAAAAAAACAAGCCTTCCACATTAC
The DNA here is from genome assembly GCA_905231905.1 of Symbiodinium pilosum. Taxonomy (NCBI): domain Eukaryota; class Dinophyceae; order Suessiales; family Symbiodiniaceae; genus Symbiodinium; species Symbiodinium pilosum. The sequence continues at coordinate 37,415 of CAJNIZ010019935.1, read as the reverse complement.
ATCAGATTACATCAGCTTGGGTTCCCTAGAATATTACAATAGGGGACCCTACATCACACATCCGAAACCCTAAATCTTAAACCCTAGGCCCAAAGCCCCTAAGCCTAAACCCCGAATTCTGAACCATGGCGCAGCATCCTGGGGGATTTCTTTCTGTCATTGCAGCCCAAACCATCCGGCCAACACTCTAAGGTTCATAGTCCCCCTGAAGTAGATAGAATATGGGGTATACGGGGATCTTATTATAATATACCCAAAACCATATTCTATCTACTTAAGTGGGACTATAAGATTTAGTGTTTTGGGTTCGTGGACCAAAAAATAAGAAGTATGGTAATGGCCCTCATTACAGAAGTTGGAGTTGGCAAAAACCCTCTTATTACCTACTATACATACCTCTTCAACCGAATATCACCCCAGCGTCAATTTCATCTCCAACTTATTTTCGATCTGATTCTCCAGTATTATTGAGGCAATATGTCCCTCAACCCTACGTAATCCCTAGCTATCGGGAAGCCATTACTTCGAGACATAGCTACAGGAGAGTTGCACAAGACTTTGGGCGCGGGCTTTTGGGAAGCCCTCTCATGTAGACCCTGACATGGGGCGCGGCATGTTCGTAAGGAAGCTCTCACTCCTAGTAGACAAGAATCAGAAGCCTAAACCCCAAAACCTAGACCCTAAACCCTAAACCGCGTCCGAGAAGCTCAGGCAACTCTGTTCGCGATCAAACTCTACGGTACTCAATGCCTCGGGCAAATTTCAGCTTCCGGTTTAGGGTGCTATCAAGAATTATGTTTTGGCTTCCTAGTTATTGGATTGTAATATTCAAATGATGCAAGCATTTTCGAAGTGAGAGTCACCAAGAAGCAGGGTGGTCAAAATGCTCTGTACTACCCGCATGTAAACTGATGTCGGCAGCCTCATGGGCCTGATGAAGAGTACTCGGGAGTTTTTAGGTTTGAGGGAGGGGGTTTCATGTTGGGTTTGGGAGGGCAAGTGTTTTGGGGTTCCCAGAATCTCGGGATGCTTTTTGGCTAGGCTGACGGTACAGAGACGTACCCTCCACCCACCTAGTCCATTTATTTGCAATCAACTCTCTTTGGGGACCCCCCACCTGCTATTAATAGTTATGTAAAGAACCCTGCTCCAGCCAATGACTTCCGCTTCCTGCATGTGAGCTCAAGCGCATGAAGCTTCTCAAATGGCACATTGTTGAACATCTAATGGCCAGGAAACATCTGATGGGCGCTTTCCACAGCACAGTACAGGCAAACATTCTTTTATGTCGCAACACAAAGATGCCTTTCATCCAGCTCAAAGACGAAGTTACCATCTTATGCATCAATCAAAAGTCGTCCGCATGTAATCCTCGTAGCGCCTGTGTCAGGAACATAGTTGCCTGACCGATTCCCCAATGCCTGTTGTCCACATTCGTTGAATGGATATATGCTCACACGCACATGCCAAAACTCAGTTCTAACCATTGGGCTCAGCCCTCCAATTCCGTTTTGATGCCCACCATACTAAACATGTGTAACAAAGACCTCCTATAATGTAAGCCCCGCTCCACTCCGTTAGGTCCATCTCACCCCTGTATGATGCCCTCTAGGTAACCCCCAAGAGATCTCTCTGTCTTCCCAGATGTCCCTGTTCCCACTTTGAAATCCATGGGTAATGGTAGGCCATGTATAACTGTAGCTATAAAAAGGAGATTGCAAGCAACCAATACCCCTGCTGCGAGTATCCCTATAAACACTGAGTGCTCATTGCACATCGAATGTGATCTTCCGTCTGATTCTCCAGTATTCGGGTGAGCTTACGCCCTGAAGTCTGTTATCTTCCTATATACAACCCTTACAGCTTTAACTCAATTAGCATCCTCAGGGACCCCCAAGTGGACTCAACCCTCAACCCTAAACCCTAATCCCTAAACCCTAAACCCGAAACCCTAATCCCTAAACCCGAAACCTCAGTTTTAGGTCGAAAGAAGCTGGCAAGCGGCCGTAGTCCGTCTGTCCCACACCCTGGGCTCTATGAGGAGCCGGCGTCAGGCTGAGAGGGCTTAAGGGCCTAAAGGTTTGGTATGTAGGTTTAGGGTTTAGGGTTTAGGGGTTTAGGGATTTGGAGCTTAGGGTTGAGGCCTTAAATTTATGGTTCAAGGCTTAGGTTTTAAGGTGAAATGGGCTCAGGCGTTTTTCAGGCTTCCCAGGACTTCCGTACGAGTTACAAGGTTGGCTTTGAATAAGGCCTCTAATATTCCAGTGCCCATGGGATTTCACTTAGCCAACATGACCCTAGGAAGAACAAGGATCCTCTTTACATAGAAAGTAAGGAATCCCGTCCACCAAACAATATAAAAAAGAATCCCTAAAACCCATAATATTCCTATAATGCTCCCCTATATCCCCCTTCAAAGTTCAAAACCCTAAACCCTAAACCCTAAACCCGTTGATCCACTTCAGGGGAGCCTGGTCAAGATGCGGTCCTCTCCGAGAACTAGGATCTGTTACAGCCCATGTTGCAAGCAGTGGTTTAGGGGTTTAGGGTTTAGAGTTTAGGGCCTTCTCCAAACAACAGCTAGCATCCCTTTTGCAATCCTTTTTGGGGCCAGAGGCTGTTGCTATGGGCACTTGCAAGACCTTCACCCCTAGACCCAAAATGCCAAACCACACAGATATGGGTGGTTGTCAAAATTATGGTCCTCTTTTGGGTACCCTACATATTTGAGGCCGTATTATATTAGGGATCCAAAAGGGACCATAATTTTGACAACCACCCATATCTCAAGTTATTCGGAAATGGAACTCAAGAGCAGGTAGAGTAATAGCCAATCCCCCACCCACCCACCCCGCACCCCCACACAAAACCGGAACCCCAAAGCCTCAACGGCCCCTAAACCCTAAAATCTAAACCCTAAACCCTAAACTCTCAAGTCTCAAGCCCATATAAACTTACCATTACTTAGGGTCCCCAATTTCCTTAATTTCAAAATTTTAAAAGTTTAAAACCCAGATGAACCCCCCAAACTTTAAGTAATGGTAATAAACGTTAAACCCTCATGGCAAGCAGCTCGGACGTGGGAAGGTCACTGCACGTTGGCGACTCCATGCCTCGACATTCCCAAGCAAATGCGCTGTAGTCTGAACTCCTAGTATCCGCCTTAATATTCTCAATAATTTAGGGTTTAGGGTTTTGGGGAGCCATAGTCTAAACTCCTAGTATCCCCTTTAATAATGGAGAATCAAATGGAAAAGAACATGGAACATGAAATGGAAGCTGTAGCTCAAATGAGGTTTAGGGCGTAGGGTTCAGGGTTCATGGGTTTAGGGCCAAGCAAAGGCAGTGGTTATTACATTCAAGGCATAGAGATCTGGTTAGTATCAGAGTATGTTGTTTAGGGTTTAGGGTTTAAGGTTGTGTAGGGCTTACTTGGGCGTCATTTTGGAGCGACCTAGATTGCCTGAATCTGCTGAAGCTTTCTCAAGCAAATTCCTCGCCTAATAAAGATAACTCTGAAAGGCTATGCAACCAAAATAGCGTACCTCTTACTCTCCATGCCAATAGGAAGGGACAAGGTCATTGCTTGCTCACGAAAAAATTGCTCCCAAAAAGCAATTCCAAATTGATAGCAGCCGGAAAGCAGGTTCTATGACATGGCCAAGCATGGTGCCATTCCACTGCACATTTTAAGCCCCTAAATCCCATCATCTCCCATCATGGATTCTGCACATACTAATTGTACCCTGGTGCAGCATCATGACTCTGACTTTGTGCGGGCCCTGATTGGAGGGCCTGCATACCGTTGTGGGCTGCTTCTAATTACCTCCCCCTAATAGCCCTACCCAATCCCACCCTCAGCAATATATAGGCACATATACATAAAACACTGCGGTACTGTATTGGAGAGGGTCATCATCAGGCGGATGGGGGGTTTGCTAATAGGGGCACGGGATTAACACTTTTTGGCTGTCCCCACAAGCCCGGGGCCTTAGACCCACCCTTGTCCCCTAAACCCTAAACCCTAGACCCTAAACCCTTGTCCCCTAAACCCTAAACCCTAAACCCTGGTCCTGATGCAGCGAAGATACCCAGCCAAACCACTGTTTTGCGCATTTCAGCTTACGTACGAAGCAGGCGACTCCCAGCATCCATTGATATTTAAATGTCATGATACTATAATCCCCCTTAAGTAGATAGAATATGGCTTCTATGGGGATCTTACAATAATATACTCAAAGCCATATTCTATCTACTTAAGGGGGACTATAAACCCTAGATGCCGCGCATCTCATCTTCCATAGATTTAGCAGCCCCAACTTCTGAGTAGTTCCAATTTGCTGTCCCAATTGGATCCCTGTTTAGGGGTTAGGGCTTGTCTGGATATTCCTGTTTTCGGACTTGCTCTGCATCAAAGCAGCAAACAAATTGTGTCTGCAAGTTTGCTTCTGCAGAAATGATAATTCTTGGTGCTTCTTCAAGAACATTGCAAAGGATGGCGTACGGCAAGTCCCAAACCCCACTTACATTAAATATTCCCGATACGGTATACCATAACATATTGGCAACCCTAAACCCTAAACCCTGAACCCTAAACCCTAAACCATAACATATTGGGAACAAAAAGCTTGAAATCCTTGCGGAAGCCTGGAAGGCCAAGCGAATTAGAGTCCCATCTTGTAGCCCCAAATACTCCCCTCCCCCCAATACTAAGGGTTTAGGGTTTAGGGCCTAACATTAAATATCACCAGAATGTCGTGTATTGTAACATCTTGGGAATATTTTGTATGAGAGGGGTGGGCGGGGATAAATAACAAGAGGAGGGAATTACTAGGTGCCGTATAACAATTAGTGCCCACGATTTTGGGAAGACGTGCCGCACAGGACGATAGGCAATGTTCCCAGGACTTGCGGCAAATCCTGTACTGAGGTCTCATTGTATGGCTGGCGTTCTTTCCAAAGTACCCTACACCCAAAACCCTCCAACTTGAACATGCAAGCTGCACTTTCGTTCCTTGCGACTGGCTTGCATGATCTCGTCGTAACTCCTTAGCCAGCAATCGTCTTGGAGCATTGCTTAGGGGTGTCCTCCCTAAACCCTAAACCCTAAACCCTAAACCCTAAACCGAACAGGTATGCAACCCCACAGAAGCCCCTTCCAAAGGACAGTTTCCTTTGTAGCCCAAAGGGTCCATGTAGGCATATGGGTTAAACTTAGGGCCCAAAGGGGTTCCCATATACCTACTTTAAGGCCCAAGTATGTACTATAGAGCTACATGGACCCTTTGGGTAGGGCACACATCCATAATGTGAAACGAACTCCCACAGAAACATTCATCAACAGCACCAATCCAAGTCTATGGCCTAGTTCGTCTATGACCTTCATATTCGTGGTTTACTCGGCTTTGTAAGGATTGCAAACAGAGCCAGTGAATGCAGCGGAATGCTTTTGCGCATTCCCAGCAAACCGCTTTAATTTCTTAAGCGGACTATAGCTTGGCTTCGAAAATACTATTTCTTAGCCCACAAGGGAACTCATGTGTATTCAAGATTGTGATTCCTACTGTTGGAATACTTTTCAGGAAGCCGATTCCCAACGTCCGGTGCACAGTGGTGCTAAACACCTGTACCCAACGCAATCCGTACCCCCCCTGTACCCGCATTAACCCAATCAAAAAATTGAAAACAAACACGTATTCAAGTTTGACCTTTTGGCCATGGAATCCGTACTAGGAATACTTTTACTAATAGTTGAACCCATTGAAGCCTGGTTCAAAAAAGGCCGTAAGAACTCAGTTTATGGTGTGCCGTGGAGTACTTTCGCCGTAACTACTCAAAAAAGCATTCCCTGAGGAAGGAGTACAAACAAAGTATTCCCACGCACTTCCTGGAGTCTGACCCGTGCATGGAACCTTTGTCCGAGAGTCTTTTATGATCTGACTCCTCAAAGTGAGCATCTCCCTCCCCCATGGTAGTGATTGACATTGTCTGTCTTGGTGCCAGTCGTGCCGCTGCTGCTGCCGCTGCTGCCGCTGCTGAAAGCAAAAGTTGCATTCAAAAGTGTGGTTAAAATGCATGATGTGTTGATTGCCAAGACGACGGCAATCTTGCATGCCAGCCTCTGACCGAGATGGCCATTACAATACGGTATGTAGTCACAATTATGGCTTCCATTTTGGGTTAAAAGTGTTATAGTATGGATCATATTTTATTAAAAATGTATTGAGGGGCAGTATTCTATGAGGACTGCGAAATGATTTTGACAAACCCCGAGGATGAAACGAACAACTGACGAACCGCCACAAGCTCAGGATCGTTGCCGCAACAACTGGGGCCATTAATGGGGGCATTGCACCGGAGATATGGGTATATGAGGGTAGATGCAGGTTTACGTTTTCAAGTTATGGCAACCCCTGTCGACGGGCTTCCACATTATGAGAACTAAAAGCTACTAGGCCGTACCTAGGAGCCTTATTATGGAAACTACCATGTAGATGTTTCTCGAGCTTGCGGTATCTTCTGGAATTTAGGGACGGTTGCCCTTCTCAACGATCCTGCAAACATATTCTGCAAATATTGTCCATACACCTCTATAACTCTATATGTGACCTAAGTGCTATCTCGAAGCCCACATTTCATGAGCCCGTAGTCTGCAAGGAGGCTCTTGTTGCGCTTGTTTGGCAACTCTTCAATGGATCAGGACAACCCCAAACCCTGAAACCATTTGAAAATAACAATCGTGACCACACAACTTTGCTGTAAAACCTGCGCTCTTCGTTGCTGAGATTCGGGAGCGAATCTTTCTCACCTGTCAAGGCTTTGACTCGGGAATCTGTAGCGATGCAGTTCGCAGTCTTACACAAGGAACTTTGGGTTTACACTTCCCTCGTCAGAGGACTACGGCCTCTATGTGTAACTATCATGGCTGTTCTATACGTCGGGATCGGTTGCAGTCTTTGTAGGTCCGTCTTTGAAGTCTGGCTTGAAACTCAGGAAAGAGCCTGCTTAGACTTCTTCGGCAAGCACCACTATGAATGCCGGCCATAAGCGGCTGAGAACCTCTGACCGGAAAAAGGGCAACACCAAATCCACTCAAAAGACTACATGCATGCATGCCGGAATGGACAATATGACTTCTGGCTATTTCCTATTGGTCTTCTTGAAAAGTATTGGCTACACTCCTAGGTAATGACTTACCCTGACAGTCAAACTGCACCCTTCTAATCTCTACTCACAAAACTTCGCCACTATACACGGGTACTTGATTGGGAATGTGTCAGGTGATGACTTTCGGCGTTGCAGTCTAGCCTGTTGCTCCAACCTAGACCCTAAACCCCTTAGCCCCTGAACCCTGAAACCCTAAATCCCTCAACCCCCCTAACCCCAGAACGTGTGGCATCGCTTGCAGGTTCCACAAGCCGAGGAGCGCACAGGCAAGCTATAGAAACACATAGGTGAGTTACGGTTCAGGGTTTATAGGGCTTAGTGTTCAGGGTCTAGGGCCACCCTAAACCCTAAACCCTAAACCCCTAGGGTTTTGGGCAACCCAAAGGGCCCTAAGGATATCTAGGGTTTTGGGTTTAGGGGGTTACGAGGCGATTGGAGGGCGCCCTTTCAGGAGACGGCAGCCTCTGAGTATAAGGAAAAATAATGACGGAACTGCTCTTGCAGGATTACCCTTCCCGAATCTAACATTGAACCCCATACAGCCCCTTTGAAGGATAGTTAGAAGTCATTCTGGGATGCCGGTCCCGCGCCTATTTGCAGGATTAGTTCTTGTTTTGGTGAAACCCTTTGCTTGCAACAGAAGTATTTCAGGCAGAATCCTATCCCCTACAGGGCAGTAGAGCAAACAGCAAGAAGGCGCTTAGAACTAGAATGTGCGTCATGGGATCTAAACACAATACGCTGAACTCTAGCAAGTGTCGAAGCGACTAATGCAAATCTAGATCAGCCTGCTGACAGCTCACCGACAGTGCACAACTTGCCAGAGAACATTGCAGGACACCGTCTTTGGAGGGATTCCCCCATACGTGAAACCCAGCCATCACAGCATCATGCAGCCACGTGGCCTGAAATCTGAAACAAGGCTGCCATCGAGGGCAAGCTTTCAATGTATGGCTCTGCAAGCACGGAGAACGCTTCGAGATTTGTATCAAACAAGGTTGGCGTCCCAAATCCGTATGGTAAGGAACTTGAGGGCGTCAGGGCAACCCATATGTCCAGAAATAGCTGCTCATTGCAAACTGGCTACTGACATGTTCAACCCTAAACCCTAAACCCTAAACCCTGAATGTGTGTCTTTCAAGTCCTGGTATGTGCCTGAGCCAGGGTTGCCGGCAAATGCTTTCTATCCGGAGCTCGGTATCTTTCCAAGACATACCCTAAGGGTCCACGTACCTAATAATCATATATACTTACCCCTAAACCCCTACTATAATTTCTATTACCCAAAACCCTAGTACCTAATTATAGGGTACATGGACCCTTTGGGATAAAAAAAAATAATGTCCGAAGAAACTCCGCCCCGAAATGGCGGCCCCAACGCCAAGCCGCAAGCCCTCAATCCTGTCGCAAAACCCTGAACCCCCCAAACCCCGGATCTATCTACAACGTACAACACCAAGTCTCCCAAATACTTATAACCTTAATTACCTACAGTTTTGTAGATTATTCCTACGAATCTAGAGGAGAATTCCTGCAAAGCTGCAGGTTATTCTAAGGGTATGGGGTTTAGGTCGGGATCCAAGTATACAAACAATACCTACATTGGGCCCTATGTAAAGTCTGTAAATACCGCCTACATTGGGCTATCTGAATCCCGCTGGTTTGCTTATGGTTAAGGGGCTTAGGGTATAGGTGTCTCTTGATAAGGATCCTACCTACGTGGGGGAGCATGCGGTGGTGGACGGGATTTCTTGGGCCATCTGAAAGCTTCTCCGTACTCCGGCATATTCTACGCGTTTCCTGTGAATGGGGACGATTCTGCTTGTGCCAAACATTGGAGTTGACCTCATGATCCATAGTCCTGGTGGTATGCGGGTCTGGAAACATCCGAGTTGAGCCACTAACCTTCGCATAATCTCTATTCGGTTTTTTCTAGGAACGGGGGCACCCCAATTTAGACCCCAATGTACTACAGTCCTTATCATGGGTGCTCCCCAGAAAAGGCACGCAGTTTTTCCATTCCTACTGACTACTTATGAATGACACATCCATCTATTAGCAAACCTAGGTTGAATATTCGCAGTCCTAAGTGCGAACCCTTCCCGCAACTGACAAACAGGCTGCTCTGGAGGGAGGACACCATGTTTTCTGATAAAAAATCCAGCGGCCCCTCAACAGGTTAACTTGTAGACTCCCCCTAGTACCTATGGCATTGCTGTTAATCACCAAGCATACGCCCATGAAACTTTAGTCTCGGCAGAAGCCCTAAGCCATAAACCCTAAACCCTTAAACCCTAAAACCCAACACCCCCTTTAAGCGCCCAAGCTGCAAACCTTACATGCAAATAAAAACTCAGCCTCTAAACCCTTTAAACCCTCTCCCATCAACCCTCCAACAGCCCATAAAATCCCCTTAAGTAGATAGAGTATGGGCAAAATAGGAGCTTTACTATGGTTTTGGGGACTTCAGCCTTCTATCTACTTACAGGGTGCTACATCTTCGCCTCATTCGAAGCCCTCCATAACCCTCCAAGAAAACTCATCTCGGCTTCGTGCGGATACGTTTCGAAGCGTCCTTGATCACCCAGTCCTCAGCTTACTAGGGCTTAGTAGGGAATAAGTTGGGTCAATCCCCCACCCAGTAATGGGTACCACAAGGGACTACTGTAGGTATATTAGGGTCCTATTGATTCCTTATTAAGGAGCTATTACTATGGGGGGGATTGACCCAAGGAATAAGGGCATATACTCCCTACATATCCCTAAGCCCTAGACCCCAAACCCTAAACTATATTCCCTTATCCCCCACTAACCCCAAGTCCTCACTCCGCTGGCACAGGCTAAGGGTTGCAAGCTTCAAGGATTGGAGCCAACATCTGCGGGGCTTCTTCTGACTTAGGGGTTTGAAAAGTTTATAGCACCAGCCACACAAAATTGTACACACGAAAATCCGTTTGTATATATGGTTTTCTAGATGGGGTGACCACAGGTGATAAGTGCGAGGGAGAGCCGCGGCGAGTTTCAGTTTACGGGTGGCTCTCCCTTTGAATTTGTATGTAACGAAGAACTTCTTTAGGAGCTGCATGCATAGCGTTTATGACTCTTCAACCCTGAAGTATGCACTTGACCGGAATACTGCTAGTGTGAGTCAATGGCAATCTTCTGGAGTTGCAAAAACGGCTGTATAGCTGAATTCACACTTTGGCGGGGCGGGGGGCTTCATGAAACAGGGGGACCCCAATACAAAACTCGCTAAAACCTAAAACGCAGTCCTTAAAACCTAAACCCCAAAACCCCAAAACCTACAACTTGGAGCCTGGGCCCTATACCCTAAGGCTCAGGCCACCCGGCGGGTTGCGATGTTCTCCACTTCCAAGATGGCGCTTCGGATCCTGATGTTCTCCTGAAGCTAAGGGTTTAGGGCCCAATGTAGGTAGTATTATGTATATAGTTAGTCCCAGGGTAAGGGTCCAAGGACTCAACTAATGGTGCTTCTAGCCACGTACTATAATCCCTAATATTTGGGTCCTTGGACCGTTAGGGAAGGGCTAAACCCTATAGGTTTTAGCTTTGATCAGACCCAGTGAGGGTCCCATGAATTTGGTGGTAATGCCATCATTCACAGGGCTCGAGAGGTGGGATGAAGGAAAGTGGGGTATAGGAAATAAGCCCCAAAAAGTAGAGTACACATTAGGGATCCTTTAACCCACCTACCTTCATCCCGCCTTTTGAGCCCCCTGCATCATACCTTCCCGAAAGCGTCACAACAACCCGCAACAAAGGGAGGACATTGGAGGCCTTGGGCAGGCCTAGGATGTGGCATGTGAACTTACACGATTCATGGTCTCAGTTTTCGGACCCTATCACTTCCAATACCTGGCCTTCAATTCTGTTGTTAATGCGGTCTAGCAATGGGATGAGCTGGCAGACAACTGAATCTTATCTATTATCTGGATTTTATACAAACTGCTAGAAATCTCACATCGCAAGGAGTAAAATCGGTCCTTGCTCTGTGCAAAGAACCTGGTCTCCCAATCAGCTTATGTTCTGAAACCTCCTAGCAACAAACCTGTTCGATAGGTTAGGTGGACCACACCGCCACCTTGTGATAGTGCCTATATAAGGGACAATACGGATTATATTGGGGTCCTCGTATAATTATTCCTATTAGACCACTATTCCAGGGTAGGGGGGTCCTCCTAATAGATGGAACCTTACTTGCAGAAATTGCCGCCACGAGAAAACTGAATTTTGAAAGAGGAGTTTCAACTCACCCGTCATGAAACCGTAGCTTCCCGAAATAGGGGGATGCCCAAAATACTGAAATCCTTATTCTGGGGACCCCTGCAAAGGTACACCTAATTCTGGAAAACACCCAAAAAGGGGGGGACCCAGATTGCCTTATCTGTAGTCCCCTTTGACCTCTAATGCAAAAAAATGTTTAAAAATTCCTTTGGGTTATACTATTTTAGAAGTTCATCATATTTCCCAAGAGGCCCTTGTCAACATGCCTTCTGGTCTTGGGGTCCTAGGAACCGAGTTGCTTCTCCTCCACAATTGTTAAAGGGGGCCAGGGGTGGCCCAAAACTGAAGGAGGTTCAATATTTAACAAAGTAATGGCACCACAGTACTGTAAATATGCAAGAAGCACATCTTCTTTTCCTGACCATCCGTAACAACAAAGAGATCTGGTGACCCCAACCCCAACCCTACCATATGCCTTTGATAGAGGTTCTTGCGATAGGCGTAGGGGTGAAAGAACCCGCTATAAAGCCGCTTCCCCTTTCATGTTGCATTTCATTTGCACTTGATTCTTCGTTATAATTAGCCCTGAACGCTATTGAATCTACAACCCCGTATAACCCTTGCTCCCCTTAAAAAAACACTCTGCTCATTCAATACCCTAAATCTCAAACCCCAGACCCTAAGCCCTAAACCCAAACATCAAAACCCCTAAAAACCTGGCCTCGTCCAGTCCATCCAACCGGCCGGTCCTAGGGTGTCTCCGGTTAAGCGTTTAGGTTTCAGGGCTTAAGGTTTAGGGTTCAGTGTTTAGGCTTAGTGGGTGTGGGGTTTAGGGATGAAACACTTTGGGGTTTAAGGAATAGATTGAAGTTGGAGGTTAACAAAATATGTGATTGGGAAGTTAAACGGATTATGTTGGGGCATATAACAAAAATAGGGTGTAGAGACTAGCGGTGAGGGTTGTCAACAGCATTGTCACCTTCTAGGTATTTAAAAGCACGAGGCGCGAAATTACACTAGACACCCAAAACAGGACCATCATGTTGACAACGTGCCGACTGAGGCTCTTTGGTGTTCAGTTTAGGGTTTTGGCGTTTGGGGTGCAGGTTTTTGGGTACGGTTTGTTGCTGACGGGTTCTCTTCAGTCTTACTTTCAGGCTTGATTCTCCGTTTTTGTTGCGGGGTCTTGCGGGGGGGGCTCAGATTTTAGGATTTAGAGCTGTGCAAAGCTGAGGTTTTGCGGTGCTTTAAGGTGGCTTACATTGCTTCTAATTCCTGGGGGAAGGAATCCTGTAGGGCTGCCTGTATTGCCTACTGCGTACAGGGCAGGTTGTACCCATCTTGGGTACTCCAATTCCATTGCCAATGGTCTGAGCATAATTCCCTAAAGCCCTGAACCGTAAACTCTGGGTTAAGAGCTCTAAAACCTGCGTGGCACTTAGGACCCCGACTAGGAGTTAACCCTTAGGTACCTATAATAGGAATACAAGGGAATCCCAAAGGGTTTAGGGTCTAAGGTCCAAGCTAGGTCCCATGAAGAAACCTAACCCATACTCAGCTGGGCAAGCCGAGATGGTGACTGCAACGCTGTGCAAAGTGTGGAATTGAAAAGGTATTACAAGCTGCTGCTTTGGCTTCCAGCTTGCTAAACCCCTTCAGTCTCAAAACCCTTAACACACCTACATCATCAACAAAAGTGGCGCTTGGGATGCGGCGCTTCATCTTTGAAGTCATTGAGGTTCTTGCTGGAGCTGTGCCCTCAGGTCGTTTTAAGGTTTCAGGGTTTAGTTTTTTGGGTTTAGGGTTTAGGGTTTAAAGCTTGGGATGGACAAGTTTGTTCACTCTCTATGGCAGTTGAAATCTTGCACCACGAATAGAAACGCTGAGCCTATACCCGAACAACTTCCTTTGGGGGATCCTGAGTGCTGCCAGATTCCCCCCTTGAGGATAGAGGTTGATATAACAGGACTACATAAGCACTGTATGGGGACTGCGACGTGGCCTATACAGGGCTTATGTACACTCCCCCACATGGTAACACCTCGCCTGCGATTATCGTAGTTTTTCTTGTGTTTGTATGGCAGCACGTCGAATCAACTACTGGGAGGTTCACATGTAGATATGAGGTTTGGCCCTACTTAGTACTGCACCTATATCCACATTACTTTTGACTCGCTTCAACTACGCTTGACCTTTGAAAATAAAAAACGAGGAAGCAAATCCCAAGGTGGCGTTAGTTCCCTTATCAAGAAGTGCACGTTACCGTGAACCACAGACCCCAAAACATAAGCTCGTACGCACATCTTTCAGCCCAGCGTGTAGGACGCATGACTGTCTCCAAACGGAAGCACTAGTCATATGGTTTAGGGATTAGGGTGTAAGGTACCTATACCTATGGTTATTAAGAGGCGATAGGATATTAGCTGGTGACCACTTGGGATTTTTCCCGACATAAAGTTCAAGGCCATTAACTCACATGCATGCAGAACCTGGCAAGTCTTTTGCGCCATCCTGTGGCAACCCTCTCTTCCCCAATAACCAGAGCTGAAAAAAAACTTTCTTATAGTGACAAAGGGAGTCCAAAAACGTTACATTGCTTCTATAGGCTAAGTAAGAACCCTTATACATTGAAGCTTGATGCCTCGTCGCTCGCCCGCTTCTTCCCAGCAATCCATGTTCTGGGTTGCTGTGAAGGAACTTAAACTAAATTACCGTATTATATAATTAAGTGTTATATGGGGTATATAAGAATGCATAGGGTCTAGGGTTAAGGAACTTAGGTTAAGTTACCATAATGGGTATATGTGGGGGATTGTCAAAATTATGGTCCCTTTTTGGGTCCCTATTATAATACGGGGCCTAATACGGGGCCTAATTTAGGGGACCCAAAAAGGGACCATGATTTTGACAATCCCCTATATAGTAAATAATACGGTTTCCCTAATATAGCAATTCAATTAAGTTCCCTGACAGCAGTTCTTTTTGTTATGCCGCTGCGTTGACTAATGTCTGCAGGAAGTGGGAGTTGGGAGGAAGTTTGGTTGGCGGCAAGAAAGTTGTGCCTCACACGCATCAACTTAGGTATCATCCCACCTTCTAAGAATGACCCTAAACCCTAAACATCCCTAAACCCTAACACCTAAACCCTACACCCTAAACTGCGTGATACCTCCACCCCCACCCGCCCGCTGCTTTGCTCACCAGATATCCGCGCATCCCTAAGCCGAGACCCCCAGACTTCCAGTAGCTGGCTACAGTATTAGGAGCTATAATGGGTTTAGGGTTTAGGGTTTAGGGTTATAATCTTTATTATGAGCTATAATCTAAACTTCTAGTACTATTTATAATGGAGAACCAAATGGAAAAGAAAATGGAAAATCAAATGGAAACTGCTATATATATATATATCTATATATATATATAGGGTTATGTAGGGGATTATAGGGGGTATGGTCTAAGCTTCTAGTATCCCCCTCAATAACCCCTATAGTAGTCCCCTATTTACTCCCTTATATAACCCCCTTTAAGGAGTGTAGACTACAGCTCATATTAAACCCAAAGGCTGAAGCAAGGACATCTTGGTGCTTTGTTCTTTGCAGACTAAAATCTGGGGTGAGGACGAAATACGTTGCTCAGAACTAGAAGATCTGGGACTGCTGCGAAGGCCCTCTGTGGCTTCAGTCGTAGATTCCTTCAGCTCCTGCAACCAAGGGGCTACATGCTGGCAAATTTAAATGTAGAAAAGCTGAAGCAGATCAAATTTGCAACCACGTTCTATAGAAACCACCGTTTGGGGTCGCGTCGGGTGCTGTCGGTATCAGCGCTACTGTTTGTTCTGCATGTCATAATTCCCCAAAACCTCAACGCTAAACCCTAAACCTTGGGTACTGCCCCCCCCTCAGTAACAGTTGGATAATATTTCTAATATAGTTATATATAGCCCTTAAACGGACCCCTAATATAGACTGTTACTGGGTGGGGGCAGTACCCAACCTAAACCCTAGGATTGGCTGGCGCCATCGAAGTTGGCTTATCCAGGCTTGAAGGGATGAGGTGGACCATGCAAGCGAAGCACCTGTGAGCCTGGACAAAACTCGGAGGGGTTTAGGGTTTAGGGTTTAAGGGTTTAGGGTTTTAGGGTTTAGGGTTTAGGGTTTATGGCACTTGAGATACCCGGAGAGCCCAAAACCCCTTATTTAAGCAGTATAGCTTAATTCATATTATTAGGGACCCTGATACCACCCACTTAGTGTATATTCCTTATAAACCCCTTGGTTACGCAATATAGCTTAATCCATATTAGGCACCCTAATACTACTTAGGGCATATTCCTTAATCACGGGGTATTGGGCTCTCTGGGTGCACTCCCTCACCCTTTTCCAAAGCTCAAACTCCAGACCCTACATCTTAAAAGCTCCCCCCAGCCCTAAAGTCTAAACCCTAAAGGCCAAGCCCCAAGGTTTAGGGTTTAGGGTTTAGACCCCGAACCCTGACCGCCGCACACCTAGAGAAAGGGACTTTCTTTTTTGGTGGTGATCAGATCCAGAAAAGTAGGAGTTACAATACAACCCCCTAAATGTACCCCCCCCCCCCAGAGGATTAACGAGCTAATAAGGACTATATGGAGCATAATAAGCCCTAATAGGGTTCTAAATCTTTTTGGGGGGGGTGCCTGACTAACTCCCAAGAAAAGGCATCGTCATCTTACAACACTAGAAATCAAAGGAGATGATCATCTTACTCCGTATTGGGGGCTATACAACTCCTGTTTGCAAAAAACACTGCAAAGACCAACAACCTTAAACCCCCAGCCCTACATGTAACACTCCATCCTCATTGAACATACTGCAAACAGCGGGCCCTAAGCCCTAAACCCCAAGCCTTAAACCCTAAACCCTCAACCCCAAGCTCTCGGCCTAAACCCTAAACCCTATACCCTAAGCCCTAGACCCCTATAAGTGCCTGAAGAAGCTCATCTAGGCGCTGCAGCTTTAACCTTGCCATCTGGTCTTTTGGCTGTAGGTTATCTACGGACTGACGGGTTCAGAGTTTAGGGTTTAAGGTTTAGTTCTGGGTTTCTGGGGCACTGATGGGCTCATGTTTTAGGACTGATGGAGTTTCCGGTTTAGGGTGTCCTCGGTTTCAGTCTCCTACAGGGCCTGACCCTAAACCCTGTAAGCACCAGGGTTCGGAGTTTGGGACCTGGAAGTCCTGGTAGCGACCCTAGTACAGAGCCTTCCCCCGGAGTCAGCAAGGTTACAAGTTGAGGGTCGGAGGATTTAAGTTGAAGGGCTCAAAACCCTAATTAGGGTTTTGGCCAAGCTATACATCCCGTCAAGAAACCCTTCCCACCCAGGGTACTACCAGCGTGGGAAAAGTGTAGTCGTCGAGGCTTCCAATACCAAGCTTGGGGGAAATGGTATCACTACTTACTTGTTCAGGCTCTTAAATTAACTGCGTAACATCAACCCTCCATAGCCAATTAACTCGACACCCTCAATCTGCCAAAAGCACCAATTTTGAAACCTTGTGTCCCCAGATCTACCACACCCACCTGAAAACCCAGCCAGGTTTGCGACAAGATCTGAATTGCTGTACTGTCAAGGTCACCAACTATAGGTCCACATGATTGAGAAATAACTAGATATTAGCTGTCTCAGAAGCCGTTGTACTTCCCAACATTTTGAATGGCAAAGCCCCAAGTACCCAATTATTCAGTCTCTAAACCCTAAACCCGGGATGTGATCTTTAGCATCTGACTTTGTGACATCCATCCCAAGTCCCGGCGCTGAGAGGTTTAAGTCTCAAGGGGCAAGGCTTGGGGGTTTAGGGTTTAGGGGTTTAGGATTCAGGTCTTAGCTTTCAGAAGCCATTAGGGGCCAGGGTTTAGGATTCAGGTCTTAGGGACCGCGCCAAATCTCACTCTCGGAGCGGTTTGAACGCTCGTCACGATCCTGGCCGTACGAATGTCACGAAGAAGTTTAAGAGGAAGGTGAAATTCTGATATGGGGTCTACTTTCAGCTGCATAGGTAGCAGTTCGTGAGGGTACGTAGAGCCCTACTTAAAAAAGCTAGCCGCCATGCGATTCCAAGCAGGCTTCACGGTTTCAAGCCAGGATTGGTTTCTGACTCAGTGCCTGGGACGTAGTAGTTAGCATTAGCTAGCAGATTCCTAGGGGACCCCCAGATAGGACAGACCGCTAAGACAGACACTTAGAAAGTACTTGGAAATGAGCCTACAGTCTACTGACAGGGTCTGTCCTTTCCCGTGGAGATCTACCTGAGTAGCATGGAGGTCCTGACATATGCATTTTGCCCGCCAAGAGGGCAGGTACCACAAGCATATGGGATACTGACTGTCATGTTTTGCTGCAAGTCTTGCTGACCCCAATTGAACAGCCGACCCCTAATCCAAAAAAACGTAGCCTTTTAGCATGCTGATCAGTCGTTCTTTCATTGTATGCAACCTTGCAAAATCACGCAAGCTAAGCATGTTAGCATAGTAGGTTGTAGCGTCTAGACCTGGGTCTTACTCAAATGCGCATATATGAAGGCTTCGCAGAATCAGCCGTCAGCATTTAAGGGGCTCTGTAAACTTGGGCTTGGTTGAAGAGACTGCCAGCATTCATGGAGAATCACGCGGAATTCAATATAGAAAATGACATGAAAGCTGGGATTATGTGGTGGTTTATAGCTCATTAAGCAGGATCATGGTATGTTGGGTAACTTGAGGTGGACACCAGTTTTTGGACGTGCCCATCTGGAGGCATGGGGGTAAACCCTGAAAGCTAAAACACGCATGATAAAATACCACGTACGGCATGCAAACAGACACCCCATATCATCGCCCAATGTCCTCTCCATATCTGACCCTAAACCCTGAACCCCTGCAACTGTTTTCGAATTTAGATCCCGCGCCTGTTGGTCCCTTGCCTTGGCATCGCCGTCATCCTCACCGAGTTGCGCGGCTTCAAGGTAAAAGTTTATGGTTTAAGGTTTAGGGTTTAGAGCTTATGGTCTGAAGGTTACGATGTTAAGTTTAGGATTGAGAGCTCCAAGATTTAGGGAATATGTTGGTTAAGCGTGTCTCTTGTGGGAATGAGACCGTTTCTTAGGGCTTGCCAGGACTTTCAAATTGTGGCAGTGTTTATAGATGGCACCCATACGAGATATGAGGGTGACATACTACAAAGGTTGTGAGCACCCTTATAAGGGGGATACGGTTGATGGAGGAAATCTTACACAACCTCAAGGCCCTAAACTACTGTCATTCCTAGGACTTTAAGGACCCAACGTGGTGCAAGATTTCCTCCATCAACAGTATGTGCACTCTATGTGAGCCATAATCTAAACTCCTAGTATCCCCCTTAATAACCGCTATAATAGTCCCCTATATAATCCCCTATATCACCCCTTTTAAGGAGTTTAGACTATAGCTCATGTAAGGTCTCTTGACCACTCCTTGCTTGAAGGTGCCCCAGAGAGCTCCGGGATGAAGAAGCTTGTGGGTTTAGTGTTTAAGGTTTAGGGTTTAGGGTTTGGGGTCTAGGGTTTAGTGGTTTGAGGAACCATACCTGAACCCAAACAATGCATTTTGCATGTGAGTAGCGTTTTCTTGGTGGTTAAACTCAGTAAGATTCTACCCCAAAGGAGGATATAATCTTACTCTATATTGGGTACCATAGTATCCCCAAATAAAATACTACTCATGTGAGCTACAGTCTACACTCCTCAGAGGGGGTTACACAAGGGTGTATGTAAGAGACGACTATAGGATGTAGACGTTATGAGGACTGTGCTTGGGTGTACAACATGTAACTCGGTGATCCTGTAAGGCTTCTTCGAAGGGAATGCCACCCTGCATGAGAAACCCTGAACTCGTTGAATCCTTAAACCCTGAATCCTTACAGAACATTCCGGAGGCGCGGATGTTAAAACTGTATTCTCATATCTTTAGAGGCTCTTCAGACCTTCGTCAGCAAGACTGCTGAGATCAAACATGTAGGAGGTTTCTTGCATGGGAAAACTGTCTGGTTTGGGGTTTGGGGTAAATGAAGAGGGATTCCCCTAGGAAAAAGCCATACGAGCTGTAGTCTAAGCTCCTAGTATCCCTTAGTATCCCCTATAGTAGTCCCCTATATCATCCCCTTTAAGGAGTTTAGACTATAGCTCATACGATGAGGACTCTACAGGAG
Organism: Symbiodinium pilosum; assembly: GCA_905231905.1. Taxonomy (NCBI): domain Eukaryota; class Dinophyceae; order Suessiales; family Symbiodiniaceae; genus Symbiodinium; species Symbiodinium pilosum. The sequence continues at coordinate 17,808 of CAJNIZ010019935.1, read as the reverse complement.
TCACATAGAAGTTGTCCTATTGTAAGAAGCCTTAAGGAAGGACCCTGTATGGTTTGGGTCATTCCCCCTTACAGTAACTGTTACCACAATGGGTTATAGGAGTTATAAGAACCCCCTTAATAAGGCCCCAATAAGGACAGTTACTGGAAGGGGGAATGACCCAATGTATGGTCTTCAATATTCTTCAAGATTCAACCCTGAAGAGTCGCTCAATATACTTCATTGAGACACTGAACCCCAAAAAATGATTTTAGGATGTGGGCCCTGAAGATCCCGACGACCAAGTCTTAAATCCAAAGCCCTGAACTCTGAACCATAAGTTCTAAAACCATCCCATGCCCTAATGTGGCCCTGAACACCCTAAACCCTTTTATGTCACTATAGATCCCCTATACTTATGTAGTCCCCAAATGCCCCCATGTAGCAAGCCCTTTACCCCATGTTTGATCGAACAGTCCTGGAGCGTCTTGTCAAGGGCAGCTTGGAGTTCACCAAGCTTGCGATCAACCTGCTAGCGAGCTGCGTCAACATGATTTGAGCCATAATCTAAACTCCTAGTATCCGCCTTGAGAACCCCTGTAATACTCCCCTATATGATGCACGGTTTTCATTTAAGGTCTGGGCAACTGGTCAA
>CAJNIZ010019924.1:51220-67940 GCA_905231905.1 Symbiodinium pilosum | reverse complement strand
AGCCTGCAGCACGTGCGTGTCGTGTGGGGGGGGTTTTCCCAGGACTACGCCGATGACGACGACGACGACTTTCATCTTCTTCGATGCGCGATTGCTTCGGTGCAACCTCGCGAGCCTCAAAAATGACATTTGTCATGAGGCAATGGTGAGCCGCCACTAGTGGCAAGCACTCACACGCTGTAATCCGGGCCTAGGCCCCAAGCAGTTACAGCAAGAACTATACAAGGGGCATTATGAAAACATCGAGCAAAAATCGGATCATCGGAAGGCTGGTCAATCGTTTCCAAGTACCTGCAGGAAAAGAAATGGCACACCAGGTCTGCGAACTCGCATTGAGAGGAACAGCAGTCAGCGTCCTTTTTTTGTGTGTTGTGCAGCAGACGACGACGACGACTACTACTACGACGAACACCACAAACATTATTGAACATCTTTATTGTCTGATCATTACTTCTATTATGACTACCATTATTTTTTTTACAACTTGCTACTTTTTGTTGCCTTGAAAGCTCTGGTCAAGTGACTGGCTTTGTGGCTGATGGCATTGTTTCCCAGCACGCTATACCTTAATTGCTGGTGGTCCGTAGGGAATCGGGGAATGTTTTTTCCAGGGATTATGTAGGGATTATCTTCCCTTATTCCCTAGTAACTAACCACCAGTAAGATACGCTTGCAGCTGGATTCCTCGAGCTTTGTGGTAGGACACGAATCCTTCCGGATCGGTTCCCATGCCCAGGTGCAGCTCTACCTGGACCCAATCTGCAATCTATCCCCATGACCCTAGAAGTCATGGAGAACCTGGAAATTATTCTTGATTTTCTTCATGGTGTCTTGGATCTATGAGTTTGGCTTCAATCTTCCGACTTGTAAATCTTCCAAGTCTCCCAACCCCCGCCCACACCCCCGGCAAGCGCAGGCCTGATTCACCATGGGGAGCACCGTGGCTGTAGAATTGAGGCAGTCATAGCAGCTGGGGCAATAATTAGAGACTCCTATAGCGCGCGCTTTGCCTTGCTTGTAGAACTCTTCCAAGGCCTTCCACTGTGCCCGAACCATCTGGCAGCCTCCTGACCAGCTATTGCATGACCTGGTAACCATGGAAGAAATAGGGGGGAAGTGAACGATCACCAGGTCAACATAGGAGAGATTTAGCTGCGCCAGATCCGTTTCCAGGTCTCGCTTGGTGTCTTCGTAGCACTTGAAGACGTTCAACATCGTGGAATCCATCCCGCAACCTGGAACCTTCGTCTCAACAAATATCTTCTCCCGCCCGCCTGCTTCGTTGATTGCGCGGCCCACACCCTGCTGGTTGTGGTAGTCCAAGGCAGTGTCCTCACGACCAAGGGTCTGACATAAATCTCAGTGCTGCCGGGGCCTAGGCAATCCAAAGCATGTCACTGCAGCAAGGGGAGTGTCCACCATGGTGAACCCAGCTTTGATGGCGAGCTTGTGAGACTGGTAGGCCTCTGAAATGTTGTACCTCCATATCCAGTGACAGACATGCCGATCACAGATCTTGCAACCATGAGAATGTTCTTCAACTGCGCCCGAGGTGCTGCCAAGATCCCGCAGCTATCATTGGCATCTCCTTGGCGAGCAGAAGCTCAAGGCTAGAACCTCTCTGTTCGAGACATTTCAAGACTGTACTTCCCACAACCATGAATAACCTTTTCGTGCCAAGTCTCGACGCCATTTGAAAGGGTGACTGTCGGTGGCAGTGCGGCCCCTATCTGGGCTGCCAAAGCCAAGGAAAGTGCCAGCATCTTGGGCTGCGCTGGTTCTGCTTGCCAGGCTGCCAGGTCTTGAGCTCTCAGCTGCGTGGAAGTATTTGCTTGAGGTATCACGTCGACTCGATTAGCAATGGCATGGCATTGAAATCTAGCAACCTGTCCAACTGTCATGCCTCCCTGAGGTGCGGGCGAGCACAACCACACGACCTGCTTCAAGGTCGCGCCAAAATGGCTCCGAAGCGCAACCTCTTGCTAGTGGTACATAAGGAATCAAGGAATGAATCCCTAAGGTCAACCCTATATAATCCCTGACTTTACATAGTCCCTCTTTGTTTCGATTCATTCGTTCCCTACTAATCAGCCCCTAACCCCCACACCCTAAACAAATCAGAGTAGTTTCCATGGGTTTCTGGCTCCGGGTCCATTCCCTCGTCACTACGAACCTTGCTTGCGAGCTGGGCCTTGCCTGCAAGGTAGCTTTAGCAGCGCTGCCATGGCTGAGAGATCAGAACAGTGGTCATCAACATACCTATGACAACAAAAAAAATTGCCATCATAGCTGTAGCAGCACCAACGTTAATCTGAGTTGTGGGGTAAGCCCAGTGGTTTCCCTTTTTGTTATCTGTAAGAATTTGTTGAATTGCTCCCAGCGATGCGCGAATACGCAGACCTCCAAGCCGAAGGAAGATGGCGGGAAGTGCTTCGGGCCGGCCGCAAAGAACTCGGTTACTGTAGGACCTGTGCACTCCAGCCTGCAAGTCCTGATCCCCAGGGGCAGACACCTGGGATAGTAGCACCTGGCCAGATACACTCTGTTGGCAAGGAGTCAAGGAGGCAGTGGTGTGCTGCCCAACCCGTTCAAAGATTTCATGCAGCAATGCAGGATTCCGGCCTCCAGTCGCTGGAGCTGAAAACCAGATTCCAGTTCTTCGAGGCCTTCTCAACCGGATCATTTGAGTCGGCATCTTTGGCTACCTCCAACTTAGGGGATAGCCCATAACGAAGCTGGCCATGGGTTCTTTCACATGTCTGCACATGTGCGGGCCACTTCCTCAAGCATGACACCACCTTAGGGACTTCACGCAGCGGCCCAGGACTGGAAGCTGCCAAGAGACTGCCAAGACCCACATCGAAGCGCAGCAGCACGCGGAACGCGGCCGCCAGATGCCTATGCCGCACTAGAGCTCCTTTGTGTGCTTCTGAATTGCAGCTGCGGCATCTGAAAACTGAAAACTGCTTCTGCATTCTTGCTGCAGAGAGCACTGCATCACGTGCTTCAAACATCTTAGGCAGCGTCCCTTCTCTTCGCCCCGGCAAGCGCAAGTGTTTTTTGCACCTTGGCACTGATGCAAACGCGTTTCGTCATCTGATGCAAAGTGGCAGGCTGAGGGCCGCTCTGGTGCAGGTGGTGCGAGATGTCCTCCAAGCTCATCTGCAGCCTAAATTTGATAGAACAAGTGGTTCTCTTCCATCATCGAGGCTAGTAAGCTCATGACAGTTGCTCCTCAAGAAAGGCCAACAGGCTTGCACCTGGTAGACCGCCCGTTGACTCTCGTTGGCTCGTCTGCGGCTGAGATTCGGCAGAAGAAAGCCCCCCTGGCCTATTCGAAAGACAGCCTGGGACAAGAGCCCCGCACACATGAGCTCTGGTCTAAACTCCTAGCATCCCCTCTCATAACCCCCATAGTAGTCCCCTATACAATCCCCCGTATAACCCCCCTGTTAAGGAGTTTAGACTCTAGCTCAGATAGACATCCATCTGAAAAGGCAAGCGGCCTTCCAACCCTGCAGGAAGAAAGCATCATACACGTAAGCCAGAAGGTCAGGCCTGAAGCTCCAAGCAGTCAGGAAGTGTCTCGCAGGATTAAGCTAGATTGGGTTCCGCACTCCAAACTGTAGGAGAACAGCGTCAAGACCTGCGTTTAGTCAGAGCGCCAAGGCGAACTGCCTCTCTTGACTGTGCCCGCAGCTGGCTGGCTCAGTTGCGGACGCATTGGTGGGCAAAAATCTCCAAAGAATGTCCATCCTGACACGCCAATAACCGGTTGAACAGAACATTTTACTTACCGACTTGGAACACAACGGCTACCACAACCTGGTGGGAAGAAGCACTGCTGATGCTGCAACGTGAATGAATCTGACAACAACTTTGCCGACCTCTCGCAAATGTCGCCAAAGCTTGGGCAGGCATCTCTGCACAATGCCAGCAAACTGGAAAACTCTAAGCCTGAGTCTTCCACATCTGCTGCTTTTCCTAGCCATACGGACAAGTCTCCAAGTCTGATTCTGAGTTCTCAACGGCAGAAGGGGCACCTCAGGAGCAGCAGTGGGACCTTGTTGCTCTTGCAAGTCTGATGACTTCTCGGCATCCTGCCCCTGGAGCAAAAACGTACCGGTAGTGATAACCTGCAGCTTGATGAACTCTGCGAGTCTGTAACCTTTTACTATCGCAGTGGTCAATATCAATCAATATCTGGCATTGTCTTGAAGGTGCATGTTCTGCGACAACTTGCCAGCGCTCCGGGGTTGTCACGCTCTAACAGCGCGAGCAGTAGCCAAAACGCGTCGCAGGCTGATCCCAAATGGATCAGCCTTAGCAGCGGGCTTTGCTTAGAACGACAGCAGTGCTAATCCAACCTGGGCCTTACTGCATCTCAGGCCCTCTCAGCGTGGCAGCCACAAAGTTCATGCCCTGGCAGTAGCCGACATTGGGCCTCAGGGGCAAGTTGGGGGAGTCTGGCAAGTAGCAAGCAGACGCTTAACCGAGGGCTGCGCTCCGCCACGACCAAAGCTTGCAGCACCTGCGAAAACTCATTTGCCCTTCTTGCCAACAGTCTGCGAAAAGTACGTGGCCGCTTAAAGCTGAGCTTTGTAAAGTGATGCCAGCGACAGACAGCACTCAGATGCTCCAGTACATGGTCCAAAAACTTGAAGAGAGCAAACGCTGGCTGGGCCAACTTGAGTGGGATAACTGATGGTCACGAACCTGCTGCAGCTCTTCTCTGCCCTTGGCACCTGCCCCAGCAGAGTGCGACCGCATCACATGCTTATAAAACATTCAATCAGAGAAGCAGAAAGCGACCAAAAATGCGAATCCGCACAAAGCAACAGAGAGTGTCCCCGTGCCTTCCTTGCCTTTGAAACGCTGATGGCTCGGATAGGTGCGGTGCACATCTCGCTCAATCTCTGAGATCTTGGCTTGGGACCTAACAGGTTGTTGCTGCTGCTTCTTGCTGTACCCGTGTCTGCTGCTGGATGGGTACGACAGTGGGGATATGGGCCTACAAAGTGCCACAGGAAGCCTCACAACTGTGCCTATCTGTTCCGAGAACGAATGCTTTCCTGCAGACTGAAGACCCTTCTGGGACCCTTGACAGCGGCCGACGGAGAAGTGCCTCAAAGGCCTCAGTGGCTGAGGCCACTCCAAGCTCGCGCTGGTAGCCTTGGCCCCACGGTACGTGAGAAGGAGGTCACCATCAGACCACTGTTCTTTGAATTCCGTTTAGTCGCGGAGCAAGGCAAGCCTGTACGTTCTGTACTTCTGATATTGTGGGATCTCCTAGTTATAGGAACAAGGGCTGAGGACCAAACGCTGCTCGATATCTTGAACCTGGGCACCAGCAATATCATTTGGCGTCTTTGCTATCGTTTGGTCTTCCTTGGTCTTCCTAGTCTTCCTTCCCCTGCTTGTTCTTTGTCTTCCTCTGCTCCTTCTTCCCTGCGCTCTTGCACTTTGGGATTCTTTCTTCTGCCATGTGCAAAACCTTGAGCTCTGACGTTTTGATTTTGACTCCTCATCTAAGAATCTAAGCAGGGCACGGTGGAAAGATGTCGCCAAAGTGCTCGCCGCAAACTCGGCATGACCCCACCTTGTCTGAGGTCTGACTGCCCTTGCCAGCAACAATCCATTCAAGTCTTCCTTGGCTCTAGGCCATTGAGGATGGACATTTCCATCCACTGCTCCTTTCGGGACAGCTGGTGCCATCGCTTGCCTCAGATGCGCTGCTCTTTCACCAAAGCAAACATGCTGACTTTGCAAGTCTGCGCTCATTTTGCAATGGCACTTTGTTCAAAGGGCACATTCCTAGCCAACTCTGAAGCAAAGGCAAACATGTTGCTTTACTGATGCAACCTGTGGTCTTGTTTTGGTGGCAGCTGTTCAAAGGAAGCCTGAGTCCTTGACACACAGCATCAGCATGAAGGATGTCCCGAAGAGTGGCCCACGGGCAGAAGCACGTCCGCAGCAGCCTTGGCAACTCTATCAAGGTCAGCTGAAGGAGTCCTTTCGTTGAATTGGAGGAGCAAGCCTTCTGTGCCCCTGGCTCTGTGCCACAGTGCTCCAACATGTGCATGAAGGAGCTGCGTCGCCGAAGCAAAGGTTGCGAGGGCTTTGAGCCCCTGTCTTTGGCCTCCTCGCATCAAACTTATAGCAAAGTCTGAATTGTTTGTTTTTTTGGGTACTTGACCGCGAGGAGATCTAGCTATTTCCCTTGTCCTCAGCTGGGCGACAACTCTCCGGTGCCCCGCCTTTGGCCTCAGAGCATAGATCATGATTCAGGATCTCTTGGGACGACCGTCACACATCCTTAAGTCATGCATGATGACGCCTGCCGAATGACTTCTGGGCAAGGGCGTATTGAGGATCACCTCTCAAGCTTCTGGCTTCTGTTCCCAGCAAGGCATCTGGGGCATCATCCGGGGTGGCCTTGCAATAAACGACTGACAGGGGTCACTTGTTTTGCAGCATTACGATCAGTGGCATCTGACCGCCTGTGCATCCCTACACTGGTACACGCGGCATGGAGCTCCGGGAATCCAAGGTCCCCACAGCTTGGGCAACTCCTCGCGCAGGATCACAGCAGCATATGTGAAATCATGCGGGTGCGTGACTGCGCGCTTTAAAGACAGCGTTTGTCAAAGTCCTTGGCCCATGGGCCCTGCCCATGCGACAGGCCCCCTCTGCTCACGCTACAGCATGGCTGTTCAGTTCTGTGCTCACTGCGCCAGCGTCAATATATGCCTCATGTATAAGCCACCTGATGCATTTGAACTCTGCAAGCCAAGTGTTGCTTTGCAAACCTTCATGCACTGATGGGATCTCGCTTGTGCGACTCTGTGCTGTTGGATGGGCTCGGTTTGAACCAAACCGACGGAGAGGAAGCATCTGGCGGCACGAGGACGGCAGGGCTGTAAAGCACGTGGGCACAGTGAGCTGCGTTCCTTTGCTTGCAAACGTTGCACTCTTCAGCATGGCTGAGCTGAAGGATGCAAAGTTCAGACTCCGAAGCCTTTCGACGAGTACGCTCCTTGCGTCTCCAAATTCGGAAGCCAAGTTTCAGCTTCAGATTCGCGATTCTCACCCTGAGGCTGCATCCAAACTAAGTGGGATGTGGACTCTTTTCTGCAGGCATGCTTTCTGTCTGGGCCAAAGCCCAACGATTTCAACCTCCCGAAGGCTTTTTGGGCTGAGACATTGTTTCCGTCTCTAGGCCAGGGGAGGAAGTGAGGGTACTAATCAAAGCCTCGGATCATGAGGCATAAAAGGCCTCGCGTCACCTAACTATGTACAACAAGACTGCCAGCTCAAGGTGCTGGTGCCAGAGCTAGAGACTGCAAGTATCACAGCCATTCATGTCTGACACCACCTCTTCCAGCATTACCTCAGTGAGGGAACGGCAAAGGCACCTTTGTCCCAAAGTGCCAGTTGCATGAGGTCGGAACGCCGGGCAGGCGCCGTAGGCGGGTAGGCCGCTGAGAAGTGCCTGGGTGGAGCAATCCACTTGCCTGTCACGCGCGCAGCCCTGGCATGCATGCGGGGTATGAACATGCCCCCAACAAGCCACACTAAATCCGGGATTTGTGGCAGTTGCGCCCGATTTTGAGTAAACCATTGAAGCAGTACGCCTCTTGCGTCACAGCCTACAGATGCCCACGTAAGAGGGAAGGCACATTCGATACCCATGGATTTTGTTAATCTGCTTGCATCGGCTACACACCCCCCGATCCCTGACTCTGCTCATACACCTCAAGCATAGACATTTTTGACATTGGAATATCTCCACACGACACGTACACAGACAACCCTCAAAATTGTGAAAACCTGACCTTGCCAGCTGCAAGGTCAAAAGCAGCAACTCAGACACTAGCCCATTCAGAATCCTAGACTCACAAAAATGTCTAAACTTGAGACGTCATGTTTCATCCTGACTATGGGCGTGACAGCGCCAAGGTTCCAATCTCATGTTGTTAGCTGTGGCTTGAGACGTCTTGGTCTCCACCGACGGGCAAAAAATGTATGAAGAAAGCCACTTGGTTGGAGTCTTGAAGACAATCCGGAGTTCTTGCAAGATAAGGACCCTAAATAGTAGTTTCCATTTTCTTTTCCATTATCCCTATATAACCCAATATCATACCCCTAGATGGTCTACATGACCGGGAGCGGCGCTGTGTGGCCGCGCTGGGGCCGATGCGCGCCATCGCCCCCTCAGCTCCTCTGGTTGCCACAGATGGGGAATTGCTGGGTGGAGGACTTTCACTGCTGTCCATGTTGAAGGTTGAGGTTATTGGGCCTTGCTGACTTCAGTCGTCAGAACAGCCTGACTAAGGCTGTATGGCTTCAGTATTTAATTTAAGCAGAGCACCAACAGCTCAGGCCTCGCATACAGAAGACGGTACAGCCAATTTGTTGCATCTCCATTCGATTTTGAACCGCTTGCTCCAACGGCTGAAGGTGGTGCAGCTGCAAGGTTCACAAAACAAATTCAATTCAACCCGACTTCACTCGACTGTTGCTGCTGCCAGGCAGCTGCACAGGTATGTGGTTTGAGGTTTGCACATCAGATCTGCACTGGAAAGCCCGGTTTTCCTCTTGAGTTGCTGGGGAAGCCATTGAAGGCGCAGGACAGCCATTCTATCGTTGAATCTGTTTGCAAGCGTATCAAAGCACTAAACCAAAGCTGTCACCTGGTCAAATGCTTTAGGGCCCTGATTTCTGGGACCCCGCGACCTCGATTGGAGTTCAGCTGCCGCCAAGCGGGGCGCCTTGGCCGTGAGTGGCTACCAGAGGAAGCCAAACTTGTGTGGATTCTCAGGTTTTGGGACTTCAAGCGGTCTTCTGCGCAGGGCTGGTGCTCTTTGGGGTCTAATGCTTGGGCGCGCACAAGGCCTTTCGCTGAAGCCTTGCCAGGCCTAGGCCAGGACAGAGGTCACAGCTGATCTCATGGCTTGTCATTTTGGTTGTCACTGCTGCCAAGTTGAGGCTTCTAGCAGTAGTGACCTTGAGCCGCCTCCTTTCCATGATGATCGCGTGTTTGCCTGCTATGAGTACCTGGTTGAGTCTCAGCGCGGGCGAGGCCCACCCTTGAAAGGCGCTTGGATGCTTTTTTTGACTTCGCGCTCAGTGAATGCGCTTCCCAGCTCACCTGGCCACCAGCAAGACCGTGCAGCTCAAGCAGGGGCACAATTTTTCCTGCTATGACGGATACTCACAAGCAGCATCTGCACCAGTATCGCAAAAACATCGGCAATAACAGCTGGTTTTGTTTGCAGCTACTGCAGTGCAAAAACAATAAACCCAGGCTGCCTGCCCCGTCCAAAGACATCCAGCAGCTGCCGCAGCTTCCGCTGCCCAGGCCGCCGCGCTGAGGGCCGAGGCATCGCCATCAGGGACATCTCCTTTCAAGCAAAGTGTGCAACAAGTAGATAAAGATGGAGAAGCGCAACCGGCTTGTCACGTTGCTTAAAGCCACAAGGTCAAAGGAAGCCCGCGCAGCGCCCTGCGTACTAACGAAAACCCAACTCTGCAGAGAGTCTTCGCTTCATTTGCGCTAGCATCGCAGCTGGCAACTCCCAGCCTCGACTCGCAACTTTCTGGTTCGTAATAAAGCATGGAGGCGAAAAAGAAAAAAAACGGAAACTACTAGCAGTGCGGATACTACGGGGGCCTACCCATACTACAGGGACTATAGGGATCCATTCTTCATTTCGATAGCCACGCAGCAGAACTTGACCCGAAGCATCCACAAGCTGTAACTGCCCAAAATCCCCTGCTACGCTCTTCTTGCTGCAGCTGCTGATGCTTCTCATGACCCACACCACTGGACGTTTCATGCCAAGCAGCACAGGCCATGACCAGCCATGCGCATAGGGGAGCGATAGCTCTTCTGATCTGGCTGTGCCTTCGCCTGTAGAACAACAGCCACAGCTATTCCTATTGATCTATTGCCGAAGCCAAAGTATCACTACATATCACTACGTACTACTCTGTGTATCTGCCTCCATGAGAGAAGCCAGAAGTTGTACGCACTCGGGCCAGGTCTCAACGCTCTCGCAACACCTCCGCTGATTTCTGAGTACTGAAGAAGGCCTGCTCGAGTTGGGAATGAAGGAACCTTGGCATCCCCTTGTGTCAGGCCTGCAATAATTACTTATAACATGTTATCCACCGTTTCCCCATTAGCATGCGCAAGGAGAACGGCAGCCGCACTGTTCTCAGTAGCCTTACATGCTCTTGTTGTAGTCAGGGTCTGCCGACCCCGGCTGAAAATAAGCCCCTCGCAATTTAGTTGTCAAGGGATCCGGGTCACGGTGGTCTTCACACGTTTTCCGCCTATACACTTGCGGCGCAGATGCTGTTACCCATACTCAACGTGATTGCTAAGCAGGAAGAGCTGCGTCAATTTGCCACTACGAGAACAGATGTGTATCAAAGCCAAGTCTCGACATGGCAGTATTGAAGGCCACCATGACGTCCAAAGAAGGCGGGCTCTCCTGCTGCTGGCGTGACTCGTCAAGCAAGCACCTGGCCAGGAAGCATTTTTCCACTCGCCCACAATGGAAGATACCTCCAAAAGAAGTTGCGCCCAAGGGACAGGCCCTGGCGCCAGGAGCCTGGAAGCTGAATGCAGAAGGAGACGGCTCGATGATAACGCTTCAAAAACACAGTCCGACATATTGCTGGCCCAGAGGCGGGTCCCTGAACAGCTGCTTATTGCAGCATTGAAAGAAGCCTGCGTCATCCATGCTGCAAGTGCAGGGATGATTCTGTGCAGCTATCGGCGTCGTTGCTGGCATTGCATGCAAGGCTTCTTCCACCCTTATGTGCGAGACTACATGCACTCTCCACGCAAAGCTTTGAAGGTTGGCCTGGTCAGCCAATCGCAACCTCTGTGAAGTTGAGAGGTGCCGCAACGCCTGGGGCCATGCAAAGGCGCCAAGCACCTGGGCTTCTGGACTTCAAGCCACTTGCTAATCCTGGTAATCAAACAGTTGCCCACAAGCACTGAACTTCAGGTTCACTATCCAGCAAGCAACGGAGTTGCAAATGCTGGTCGAGGGCTGAATGCCTGCGCCAGCTAACAGCACTCCTCATTGCCAATGCTCTGCTGCCAGCTACACTTAGAGCCATGTAGAGCCTGTACAGACTAGAAAGTGACGTGCTCAGCTCGCCTCCAAAGCCGAAGCGGTCCAGAAGTGCTGCGGAAGTTTCCCAGTCACCGCTCCAGTCCAGCACTGCTGTGCCCACGTCGGTCAAGCAGAGCAGTGCCTCAAATGTTCTGAGTCCAGATCCGCGACGCGTAAGCTTTTGTGGCACGGCTATGGGGGATTGCCTGTCTCCGTGGGCAAGCCATGGTTCATCTTGCAGCGTGTTGCATCTGCAGACACTTGCTTCCATATTGTTCTTAATACCATCTGTGTCTAGCAGCGCTGTTCCACTCGAATCCCCGGCTGCCAGCCAGAACGCCCACGCTGTCCTGGGTTGAGAGCACTGCACATATGAAGCCTTCAGCGCCCCAACCCTCATATTGGTTTAGCTACACAAGATGCCGGATGCGGGTCCGCAAACCACATGGCCCCACGAAAAATGCATCTCCTCATGATTCCCAGTTGCGCCGGAACCTGCCACAAAACATCCTGGAAGCCCTCTTAAGGCAGCCAGTCTTTTCATGCTGAGAGTCTGCGTGCCGATCGCTACGCAGTCCAGCAGACTTCGATGATGCCAGCAGCCTCGATTTGAAGCCCACAACAAATGCTTTGTCGAAATGCCATCTGACAACATGTACTCTCACGGACTGAAGCTGTCTACCGCGTGACGCCCGGGCGGCGGCCCACTGTGAGCTGGGCGCCGTGGCACCCAAGCAAGCAGTCAGAGATACAGCGTCCTGAGTCCCCAGGCTCAACTTGTCGAACACTCGTAGGTCATCATAGGTCATAGGTCTAGACACGTCTAGACTAGGCATGGGCAGCTCGTGCCCCGAGACCCAAGCTGCTTCTATGCTGCGGCGGCTTTGCTTCTCGAGCATGGAGATAGCCATCTCCCACTCTCCTCATGCAAGCAGGATTTAAGAGTTGCTGCTTGGCCTTGGTGCATAGCGGTAAGGAGTCTTCGGTTGCACGCAAGTTCTCCTCCGCCATCAAAAGAGCTCAGAAGTGAGTTCAGAGTGATCTGACTCGCACGCAAGGACCTGAGCAGATCTGCCCTGCTACCTTTTAAGTCCACGCTTGACCCAGCTGGGCTCCACGCCAACTCCCGAGCTGATCCAGAAGCTTCAATACACGAGAGCCCTGACATCACCCACAAGGACAAGAATCCTGACGACTTGAGTGGCGGCAAGTGAAGCATTCAAACAAGTCCGTTGGGAGCCTGCTCTCCACGGCCACAGGCTACAAGCACCTCAGAAGCGATTTGAGAAATGGTTCCATGGTCTTTGCCCCAAAGAATGGACGCCTGAAGGGATGCTGGGCAACTTATCACATAGTGATGAGAGCGCAGGAGGGGTTGACCACCGCGATGCGGCGTCAAATCCAAGTTGACTCTATGGCGGCAATCTTTCGTCTGGCCACCATGTAAGCTCAAGACCCGGAGAAGGATGGCCGCAAGAATGCTACCGGTGCCGTTACAGAAAACACAAGCTGGAAAAACGCATGGGGAGCCGCAGGTATCAGCAACAAATCGAAATATTCAGTACTTGCTTGGAAGGCACCGCGTTGCAAGTCACGATGTCAGGAAAATTGAAGCTGCCTTTGGTATGTCAGCTCAGTGTGCGCCGTCTAACAAAAGAGCTTATCACGACTGCACAGCGCTGCAGGAGGAGGGGCTGCTGGACACGAGTTCATCAAGCATCAGCAATGATGCTTGCCACTTCGCAGCTGCCGAGCAAGAGCTGATGGCGGTGTTCATGAGCATGGTGTCCTTTGCGTTTGTCACGGCCCACTACAGTACTAGAAACAAGGCCAAGCAAAGCAAGCGATGACTGCACTTCGCTTTCGAGAAACGCTCTGTCCGCCTCGAAGCTGCAAGCAGCAAACACAAGCCACAGCCAACTGCCAGCGACCGGACACCGCTGACGCAGCCGCATTAGCAGCCACCACGTCTACCTGCAGCAAGAACCCTCCAAGCCTGAGTGATGGTCTGGCAACTTTTTCATGCGCGTCGCGACACTCCGCGGCGGCCTTGTCAGCCACATCGAAGACCACCCGAATTGCCCCTTGCCAAGTGTCCGAACGAGCGCATGCCTCACAAGAGAATGTTCCGATTCGAGCCCAACATCAGCCAGAAAAAATACTACATCAACAAAACAAACCCTTGGATTTAGCTTCACATCCTGATGCTCGAAGAAGCATTGTGCGGACATGTAAACGAGCTGGAAACGTACGCGCCAGAGAAGGCAAGTTGTGTTTTCTGCATGGGGTGCTACAACTCTGGCAAAAACAAGAAGATGCTGTATCACCACCGCTTCTCTCACAGATGTCTTGCCGCCCCTGCCGACGGCGAAAGTCATAGGACCAAGTACAAACTCAAAAACAAGCCAAATTAAATCAAGCACACACTTACGGATAGCACACAGCATGCAAATACTCTTCTTTTCCAAGTGGGGTGATCGTCCTGTGTTCCTGAGTTTTCCTGGCAAGAGCAGAACCTAGTCCTGCCTGTTCAAATGCAGGACCTGGAATCCTGGAGGTATGACTACCGGCCTACACTTTTGGCTGACAGGCCTGGGCAGTTCACAACCCCCCAAAATTACGGCATCGTCACAGGCTTAGCTGCCCACTTGCCGTTACGGATGCCTTCACACACCGCCTGACATGTCAGGCAGACCTTCACATCACTGAAATCAACCTGTGGCGCTACAACAAGTGCTTTAAAAAGGCTTCTACCACACAGGAGCCTGTCCCTACCCTGTTTTAAAATGTGGTGAATGCGTGAGCCTGGGTTCTTGGCCAAGCTGTAATCACCTGTGGCTGCCAGGTTGGCAAACAGATGGCTTGCGCCCTGAACAACTTGTTCATTCTCCTCACCTTCACTGCTTGACGATGAAGGACTACCATCATCTGAGTTTGCGGATGACTCTGAGAGTGTCCAACGTCCTGATCTGGTGTCATCTGGGTCGAACTTCTTCAACCTGACATTCCTCAGAAGGGTCTGAAGGCTCCTGAGTGGTCCTGCCATGGCATCTCTGCTGTAGCTTAAAGTAGAACTATTTACTCCTGTACTGTGGTAACCTAAGATTGTCCTGTCCAGAATGTGCATGCTAGCTTTAGACGCCCAACTCAAAAGCGTTGCTTTGAGGCTGTGGGTCGTGATGCCCAGCAGGCTGTCTGGGTTGACGGTGTCATCCCTGGACAACAAGGTGCGAAGCCAACTGCTAGCCCTGCTGGTACTCATGCAACACGGAAGGAGAGTGCCATCAGCCGCCATGTCCGGCAAGAGCGGGTCATTCTCCACGTTGCATGTGTGCGCTAGTCTCCACAACTTCCTAGCTGCCTGCCAGGCTGATCCCCAGGGGCGGTCACCTATCCCCATTAGGGGCGCAACAACTGGCAGCATAAGTCTTTTTCTCCTGGAAGCCCTGGACTGCTTCGGATCAACAACTGTCAGCTCCACAAACCCTGTGATGAAGTCACTGCCCATGTCGATCTCCACCCTGGTTGTCCTTCGCAGGTCACTGTGCCTAGCTCGGGCGTAGAGCATGAGCAAGAAGGATGAGGCCAGCAGTTGCTCATAAGGATCCTCAGCCTTCCTGGACAGGTGCTCTAACCACGCAACTTGGGTTTTGGTCAGTGGCTGCGCTTGTTTGGTGCTGCTTTGCGCCCTGAGGCACTGGTGTGCTAAACCGGTGGTCCTAGCCGAGCGCAGATCTGTAACTGGCACTGACAAGCCTAGTGTGCCTGAGCAGAAGTTCAAGGCCTGCAGTAACTGGTCAGGAGCTGAAGTACTGGCTTTGTCCACTCTGAGCTTTTTGCAGTACAAGAAAACTATGGGCTCTGAGATCTGTTCTGCAGGAAAACTTTTCATGACCCAACTGGCAAACCTGAGCATTGAACTGGCCCGACAGTTCAAAGTGTTGGTAGCCTTCTTGCTGAAGATCATGTCCAAGTTCCCTAACTCAACTGCAAAGTCCTCATGGTGAATCTGGCTGAGCACAACTGGATCAAACAGTTTTGGGATCAGCCGTATCACCTGACCCCACTTGGTCAAGGCCGCCTGTCTTTCCGCTTGAGCGTCAGAGGCCTTGTAATCTGCTACGGCCCTGAGCCGCGGTGCATGCAGCCGGGGGGCTTTGAACGGCCTGACGTCCTCCTGCACTTCCGGAAGTGGTACAGCCTCAGGTGGAGTGAGCAACTGCTCCACTGCGTCCTGGGACGCCCTGTTCCCATGGCAGCTGAAGGTGTCTTCCTCGGTCAGGGACCTGGCCAAAGCCAATTCCCAGATCCCAAAGAGGATCTTCAACCTTCCTCATCAGGGTGGGCAGGGTGGGAACTAAATTTCAGGTCCTTGACCCAAAATGGCACGTGTGACTAATGATTTAAGTGCTCTTGATGCAAAGAAGCATTAAATCAAGCACACACTTACGGATAGCACACAGCATGCAAATACTCTTCTTTTCCAAGTGGGGTGATCGTCCTGTGTTCCTGAGTCTTCCTGGCAAGAGCAGAACCTAGTCCTGCCTGTTCAAATGCAGGACCTGGAATCCTGGAGGTATGACTACCGGCCTACACTTTTGGCTGACAGGCCTGGGCAGTTCACAACCCCCTCTTTACTTCCTTTGCAGACAGGCCCTCAGCCAGCCTCCAGATCATCCCCACTTCAACCTTAATTTCGGAGGCACCCTGGAGGAAAAGAGGAATGTCTCCTCTACTAGGAGCATCAGCAGGGTTTGAAATGCTGGGCACCCTAGCCACCCACATCCTGAGGGAAAAGTCTGTTTCGGCCCTGAGGCAGGCTTGTACTATCAACCTATTGCTTTCAGGGTACGAGTTTGCTCCTATGATGGAGTGACGCGCAGCATCGTTGTCAATCCACAAGGTGAGGAATGATGATGAAATGACAGGCCCCCAAAGGCTGGGGGATATTGCTGCTGCCAGCAATTCGCACTGCATGATGGGGTGCTCGACCCCATCCTGAAGCCACCTGCACACAAGCCCCTGCGGCACAGAGGCACGCCAGTACTGCCAAGGGTGTCCTGAGCCCTTGCACAAAACTCCTGCCATGCACCCCTTGCCATTCTCAAAGGATCCATCAGTGAATAGCTGAAAAGTTTTGCCAGAAGGCTGCCAAAAACACTTTGGCGGGGCTTTTGGAACGTTGCTTAGAATCCACTCAAAAGCGTCCTGCAGGGCCGGACTGAGCTTAGTCCTGCGAAAGTCGCTAGGCGGTTCACCTGCAGACAGCACTGTTCTGAAAAACTTTCGGCCTAAGCGCCCAAATGTCTGCCCTTCCAACCACCTAATTCTGCCTGCAAAAACCGAGCATTCATGAGGGCTCACTTTACCATGTCTAAGCAGCCGAAGACATGTTGCAGCAAGTTCCTTTTTGCGCTGTTCTGTGTTGGTGATTTGCACTGGGTCAGTGGGAGACCTGGGCAGCAACAGAGCAATGCCCAGGCTATGAAAGAGGCACGAAAATGGCTTGTCCTTGTCCACGACCACCTTCCACCCTAGAATTCTCATGAGCAAAATGAAAGCCGCCTCTGCACTGCTGGTGTCAAGGG
>CAJNIZ010019924.1:0-51120 GCA_905231905.1 Symbiodinium pilosum | reverse complement strand
CTTGCCTTTTAAAACGTCCCTGGCGTGCGGCTCTAACGTCCTGTGCAGGCTAGCTTCCTTGTCTTTAAGTTCAGAGGATTTGGCAATCAATACTTTGAGGGCCTGGGCCCTCAGGTTACTGAGTTCCGAGGCTGTCAACGAGCAATACTTGTCAACTGCTGATTGCAGAATGCAAGGCAACACCGGGTTTTGGCTCTCAGGGTGCACACTTCGAGCAGACAATGACAAGAACTCCTCGGGAGTGACAGGGATGCCTACCTGAGCCCACCATGCATTGTTTTCCTTAGCAACTGCCAAAGTGGTGGAGCCTTTGGGAAACGTCGCATCATGAAGGCGTTTTCCTGGCACAAACTTCGACCTGTCAAAACTTGCTGGGACCTGGTGCCAGACCTTTTTGGGGAAAGGGTCAACAAGGGGGGGGAATTGATTTCCTCGAGGGAATAGACCTTGCGCCGCCCTCTCGACCATTGTTTGCGCCTTACTGACATAGAAGGTACCTGCCATGGGAGTGGCCGTCAACTTTCCAAGTGTTGTGGCTGACTGAAACACCAATGACGCGAACTGACTGCACAACCCAGGAGGGTACGCCGCTTCCTGGGACGTGGCCCAGGATCCATCTGCCTGCCTACCCCATTCCTGATGAATATGATCAAAATCCTTGCTGCACATACAAGACAGCCCCTGCAACGCCTCACATGTGGACCAGATTGTCGTGCTTTTCATTCTATCCCCTCCGTAGACACAATTGTGGAAGGTGGCAAACCGAATTTTTGCGCCAAGTTGGGACCAAAGTGACTGAAAAGGCGAAGTTAACCACATTAGGCTACTGGTTGGGTTTTCAACGCTCCACCAAATGTCTAGTGCATCACACGCTAAAGCAACTTCCAAACACACCTGATAAAGCCTATTAGCCTGAGATACACGACTGCGGTCAAGGAAGGCCAAATCAGACAAGCCATCAGGTTGCAACCATGACCTCAGTGGCTTTGGATCCGTTGTTTTACGCTGGATCCTGCGCGCCTGGCTGCTAGTACTGCAAGGAGGGGCCATGTGCACCATGAGGACCTTTCTTGTTTCAAGCAACCTGAGCACTAAGCCTACGGAGTTGCGATGAAGGAGGTTGAGTTTAACGATTTTGATTTGCGGCGCATCTTTTGTATCCACTGGGATGACCTGCATACCTAAGGACCTGAATGCTTTGCTCAAATTGGCTGATCCCGCGAACAATTCAAGAATGACTGCATCCTGCACCAAAATGGGCGAGTGCAGCCAAGGTCCCAACTCTTTTGGGTCCTGGCCAACTTTGGGAGCGTCATCCTCGGAGTTGGCCGCATGTTCCTGAAAAACCTGTGAACCTGCACATTGGACACCATTCTGAATGACCTGATGGCCTGATTGTGCGCAAAACTGTGCTCCTAACTGAACCTTCGGAGCAACAACACTGGCAGGCTGAATCCCTGAAGCAACTGTCAAAATCGCAGGCACTGAAGTGGAAGTGTCCGCTGCAGTATCATGTTGCGACGAAGGGTCCTGAGTGTCCACTAAACGACATTCCTGAACTGCAGACGCAGGCATGCACCCGTGAACACTCAACCCTGGCTCCTATTTATCACAACCACTTGCCGAGTGGGAACCATGACATTTCATACACAAGTGAAGCCCCTTACGGCAGGCTGGGCCTAGGGGCGTGTCCCATGTCTCGAGTTGGCACCCGTGTGGGAGACTATAATCGAAACAAATCGGTTCCCCATTCAAGTTCGGGTCCAGGCCCTTGAGCGGAGCAGGAACATTGGTCTGAACACGCATGCCACCTTTCCCTTTGCCTTTGGGCTTACCTTTACCTTTGCCCTTGCCCTTATCCTGCTTGCCTTTTCCTTTGCCCTCCTGAGTCGAAAGCCATGGCCGCTTGAGGGGGTTGGGCACAGGTTTGGGAGGGAGAGGCATGGGGTGCAGATGGAACAGGACCTGTGCAGAATCCTTGAGGGACTTGATGGCATCGTCCACCGGGCCTGTCCCATGACTTCCTGAAAAGTTATGGCGCACCACTTCGCTTATGCGCACCCACAGCTCACGATCTGCGCGCAGAACCTGATCTATTGTTGGCGACTGGTAACCTGGGGGCGCTGGCCGATGAACATGCGCCAACAAAGACCTGGAATAACTCTCATGTTCTTGAAAGGAACAAACACCACACATTTCTAATGCCACTCCTCGCCTGGTGAGTGCCTGGGAAACCCGCAACTCGCTTGTCACATCAACTTTTATTTGCTGTGGCTTCGTTGCAAGCTTCAAGGAGGAATTCTCAAGGCGCAACAGTTGCTCATCACGCTTGCCTGTAGCTACCTCCATTTCCCTGCTGGCACAACGACTCAGGGCAACGTGCGTGATACATTGCGCAGCAGCCATCCCTGAACACAAGTCCACAAGGCAATGCGCCGGTTCATCTGGCCCGGTCAATGCAAAACTTCCTAATTTCTGCTGCACCGCCTGAAACCTGGAGTCTCTCTCCTGGGGAGTCAACCTCTTGACCCCCTCAACGCCTGGTGAATTGATGGCATCCTTAAGTTCGGCAACTACAAAGGTACCTGCCTCGAAGACTAGGCGTTTAACCGCACTCTTGCCTGCTTCATTAAGGTTGGGCCTGCAACTGTTGATCAGGTCTGTCAGCTTGGCTTCATCAACCTGATTTGGTCCTGAGGCAACCCGAAACAGGAGCTGGCCATATGTCGCCACACCTTTGCCTTTGAGATCATCAACATGCTCCTGTGACAGACCAAACCGCTTGCAACGCTCACTGAAGGTGACCTCTGAGTCCGAAATGCCAGCCATGGTCCTCCAGATGGGAGGGCCAGCCATTAATGCCAAGTAACTTGACCGCACACCACTCAATCAGTCCTTTGTATGACTTGCTCACCAGCCTGAGTGATTGTGCCTGCACGCAGCCACAGGTAAGGTGGCCCCACCACACTGGACTAGTGCCAGCCTGAGGCAAGATATCGCCGTAAAGGCCTGACAAAGGCTAACCCACCAGGGCATGTCATCCTCATGATGCTGATACCTTGCCTGTGGTGCCTCAAGGCCAGACTGATCGCCCTCCCACAAGGACGAGCTGACGACCTGCCACGCACAGGTTGGTAAGCTTGGACTGCTGACTGCCCCCAAGCCTGTCAGCGGCAGCACAAGCTGCTCACCCCTGCCACAAGGCAGGCATTTGTCAAGCCACAAGGCCGACAACCACAACACTGCTGGCCTCCAACGGCGCAGCTGCCTGCCCATTTTAAATATCATCATGGTGGACGCTAAGCTCAATGCCCCGCCTGACGGCACAGACCGAGAAGGCCAGTCCCTTTGAGCACAAAAACCTGCGAGCGCCAAATCAGAAATGCAGAGTTACAGCAATGTACAATGTCGACAGCTTGCAGAGCTTAATCAAAATTCAACACCATCTTTTGTCTGGTGGCACGAACCTGTAATCCTGGGCAACGCTCTGGTACAGGAGCACTTACAGCTCGTACCCGCGAGCCGACTGCAAAAGAGGCGCCTGAAATGCCTGACAGATGATATGCTGAGTTGGGGGCCCACAATCTCCGGCGCCTAACTGTTCCTGAACCATCCTGTACTCCTGAGCACACGCCACCCTAGTGATGGCAAACCTGACAGAAATGGTGGTCATGGAGCTGCCTGGCATCTGTACTTACAGGCCGGGAACAGGCCCAGCCACAGTGGGCCTGGCAGGAAAGCAAGCAGTACCCATGTATGCTAAAATTTCTACGGCGTAAGGCCGAGGGCAAACAACGCTCGCGGCGGGGCCTAAGTGGGTACAGTCCAGATAGGTTATGTACAGGCGGAAGCCCTGCATCGTACCCCACCTTAGAGTACAGTGCGAAAGGAGCACCGTGGAACCAGTCCAGGAATTGGAATGCCCTTTCTTCAAGTGCATCCAAACCTGGAGGCAAGAGATGCCTGAAGTCACCTGTCCTGGGCTCGGTTCTGCGAGAAGTCGTCGGCTCTCGTGGTGCTTGTGCAGGAGGGTAACCAAGAGTACCTGGCTGCAAGTCACGCGATCGCAATGACTCTCTCCTCTGCCCGTCTGGGCCCAGAACACGAGGGCTCTCTGTGCAGAGGATGCCGGCGCCTGTCCCAAAAGCCCAGGGTGCCATCCCTCCCATGGATTGGGAGGGCCATTGTTGCTGTTGCCATGAACATCCTGGCCGACCGTGCCCTCCTGCTCTCCCTGGCTGACGGTTGAATCCTGAGGATCGCCTGAAAAACCTGAAGTACTGACTGTAGGCTGTGGAACACCAAAGCTTGCAGGACCATCATCACTCAAGCGCAGGCTGCTGATTTCTCGCAGGCTCGGAAAGGGAGCAAGGCCGGCATCCACGAGTCCAGAACTGCTGGGTTGATTTTGAAAGTCCTTGCCAAGCTGCACGAGGAGCTCAAGGCGCTCCACCTCCTCTGGCCTAAGCCCTGCAACAGCCTGAATGCATGTGTCAGGATCCTCCAGTAAGAGGTTGCGCAGCTGGCTCTGCAGTCTGAAGGCCTCGCTATCCCACGCCATGCCTACAAGCCTCCACAACTAAATTTCAGGTCCTTGACCCAAAATGGCACGTGTGACTAATGATTTAAGTGCTCTTGATGCAAAGAAGCAATAATACACTAGACAGCCCTGGTCGACTTCCGAAGGCTGCGGCATGAGCAAGCTACACATGTTGCTGCAGTTGCATAGGGCCATGTCCCACTTCAACGAAGCTGCCTTTGCCCAGCTGTTGCACGTGACCTTCATGGATGGATCCCACAAAAAGCTGGATTCTGCAAGGTCAAGAAAGGCAGTGCAAAGTGTTGCTGCGTGGGAGCTCGGCAAAATTTGCGCCCACTGACTGACATATCGAATCAGGGACTTTGAACTTGTGGGTGAGAATCCCTGCCCTCACCTGGTCTGGCTTCCAACCAGCCGCGCGGAGCTTTGAAACCAGTGCGCCAGCGCCAGCCTTCCAGCAGTCTTGGCGTCTGAGTCTGAAAGCTAAACGGAATTGATTACATGTGTGTCCCGTTTACAGCAACATGTCAGCTCACATCCAAGAAGTCTGTTGGTTCTCTTTCCGAGCGGCTGCGGCGTCGCTGGCTGCAACAGCACTGCAGGCGGCGATAGCTGAATTGTAGGTCTGAAGGTCTGGCGAAATCGGAGCCTGTGGACGGGGTGCAGGGCTGTGGAGGTGTTCCTGAAGTTCCCAACACAAACGCATGGATTCAGTCGTGCTGCTTGACAGAAGTGCAGCGCTGAGGCCCATCTTCGCGCACGCTGGCAGGCAGCCACGATGACATTCCAGCCTGTTTTACGCCAGTGGCATTTGCAACTAGTCGTACTTGCAGCTAGCTGCGCATGGACAGGCATTGGTCAAAAAGAACAACAAAATCCAATTGCTGTCTGGGCGCTGCTGGTGCTTGGACTCGACGGCACGAGTGCCAAAACCTCACTGTCATGCATGCTGGTAGCTACAGCTCACAACCCATTCCCGAACAGGTGTCGACGTTCTTGCATCCAAACATAGTATGTACTAAGTGGTGCAGGCGCAGGTGCCTCTCGCCAGCGTCTCGAACGCGCAAAGGCTGCCAGAGCTGCGTTTTCTAGACGCACATCGCGGTGCTTTGCCTGGCGCCGCGGGCAATCCAGCACGTGCGACAAAATGGCCTTGACCAGTTTGAATTCCAAGCTGCAGGAGTCTCCGCGACCAAGAACACGGCCTGCTGCCAGCGCGAGCGCCGAGCAAGCGCGGCGACCTGACTCGTTCGCTCGGCTGCAGGCCTCCGAAGCGTGTCTCTTGTCAAGGCGCGGGTGCTAAATGCTGCCCATGGCCAATGTATCAACATCGTGCCTGGACCCTGAGTGCTTGCAGGCAACGCTGCTCATGCGCAGCCATGGCGCACGCTCAAGATGCACAGCTGGGTAAATGATGGATGCTTGGAACCAAACTTGAGAACTTTGTGCATGCTTTTGTCGCTCTCTGCAGGCTACGGAAGGGAACGGCATCCATGGCCAAAATTGCGTGCAGGCTGGTTGTCTAGAGCTGGCGCAACCTCAAAAACGAGAATCTCAAACCCAAATGGGCATTAGGAGTCTGCAGTCTGAGCCTCATTAGGCTTGGCATCAGTTCAAGTGGCTGAACCATGTGCCTTCGCCCCCTTCCTCTCACCTGCTTGCTTACCCTTGGAACAAGCTAAAACCTGGGACCCGGCAACAGGCGATGCCGCCCGCGAGCTTCGCCAGACGATGCGCTAGGCGAGCGCGTCTTTCAAGTTGCACCTGGGCAAAGAAGTTGCGGCAACCCATGAAGAGAGATGACAGGGTTGTGAAACAGCACACCCGCTCTGCAACCGTTCCACGATGCATTTCCCCTACGGCGCTTGTTGCGAACATAATCTTGTCCGATGCCAGCAGTTGACCAACCAAAGTACAGCAAAGTACCATATGTATGGATTGCAATGTGAACAGATTTCATTCTTACAGCCCACGCCATCTTTAGACTTTAGGCAGCTTTAACCGGTGAATGTGCAGGCCAACTGCCAGCCCCCGCCCTACGAGTCCTACGTTGTTCTACGTCTTGAGCGTTGGAGGGTTGTTGCAGCATTTCGCCCTTGGAGTTTGTTGAAGAATGTTGAAAAACCTAGCTGAAACGCGTCCCAGCAGAACCCCCAACGCCGTGGCCGACTTCTCGGCACACAGCTCGCAAATGCGAGCTGGCTGACTTCAGAGCAGCGCTCCACCGGGAAGCTCATGGCTTCAACCACGAACGTTGTCCATGCCGATGCCCAGAAACCTGTAATCACACTGCACTTCTTTGATCAACAGTCTGCAAGCCCACACTAGGGTCTCTGGCCTTAGATGTCCAAGGGCTTTCTGGACACCATCTGCGGTCGATGAACTTGGCCAGCTGGGGCAGCTGGGGACTCATGCAGTTGTCTCGGGTCATGCGGTGAGCAGGCCAGGGAGGAATGGCCATGATCACACGCCGTCAGGCCCAAGCAGCTCAACTAGTGAACAGTTTCTGCGATCGCAGTGTACACGGATTTCCAGGTATGCTCATAGACCGTCCCGAGCTGACCTGAGCACTATGCTACGCTCGTCAAGGCATCCTCTTACACAAACCTCGATGAAAGACTGCATGTGCACAGCCCTCTTTCTGGCGAGGCTCTTCGGAAGCAGCCGTCCGGGCTGGTTGTGGGTGGCGCCAACTCTTCCCACATCGCACCTTCCATGAAAGCTCTCGATGCTTCAGAGCACTCTTGTGCTGCAGAACAACGTGTGAGGCCCTGTACTCACTGCCTCACCGCCACTATATCTGCCACAAAGCTCCCTCATCACAGCGACCGTTCCGAATCACAACCCTCGCAAAATCTCAAGCTACTCACTGCCTGCGACTGTTCTCCCGGAAGTTGTTGTCCCAGCAATTGACTCCGCGGCCCGACACAGCGCCTTTTTCCTTGGCAGGACAGATTCCCACGTTGCGAGCAAGCACATCCACCTGCTCGTCAGAGCTTTGAACCCAAGGTGCGTTGACTTCATCAACTTCCGCCCAATGTCCGGGTCTTGCCCGATGCAGCCCATGTGGATAAGGAACGTTTCCAGCATGTTGAGACCTTGGCGTACTTCAGCACAGCAACTGCCAGGCAGGCAGCTCAGGCTTCGTCGCCAAATTTCGCGCGCGAGCGGCTGCATCCCCTGTGAAAGAGCGTCACCAGTGACAAGCTTAGACGAATGCTGGACATGCTTTTTCCAGCTCACCCTGCAAGGACACACGCAAAACTTTCACCAATAAGAATCTGCGTGCCCTGAATCTACGTATAACAATATGCCAAGGCCATGGCCACTCTCCAAGTGTTCGTTGCTTCTCCCGAGCTCCCACAAGAGCTGGAGAGCCCTGCACATGTACCTCAGCGGCTAGCAAAAGATAGTCGAAGAACAATCCCAGACTCTGCGGCATGAACATGTTCTCAGCCCAAGCCGCAGCAAGAATCGGGATGACCAAAGCTTCGCATCTTGGGGGATCTGGGGCAGCGCATCCTGCGGATTTTGCGTGCAGAGACCATTGAATAAGTCTTGCAAGGAAGCCGATGTTGGAGGGAAAGGCTGAAGTGCCAGCCCGACTTTCGCAAACTGCCAGCATCCAGAGCGTCCTCCTCACCAGTGGCAACTGCCGCCTGCGCACGGTATTCCTCCATAGCCTTGGCTATCCCATTGCCGCAGTGTGGTGGCAAGTTGTCTTCCAAACGTGGCCTCTGACTGACTCATGTGATGCCAGCGGCATTGCGAGGATGCAAAGGAGCTGTTGCAGGCAAAAGGCTTCTTGTAGAAACCCGGTTGCATCAGTCAGCACCTCCTTGATCATTTGGTCCGCAACCAGGAGGTCCCCGCGGCTGTGCCGGCGTTGGGTCACGGTACAGTGAATGGCTGGAAGCCGCGAGTAGATGGCGGCCAGTAGGCGACGGCGCTCCAGGATGCCTAGCGTGGGATCTGCGGATCACCTATGCCACCCATGCGGCCTGGGTGTCCGGCCGCACCTGAGGCGCTGAGGATGTCGATTCGCCATCTTCGCAAACGTACCTCCAAGAGGCACATCCACACTCAACGCACCAATGGCTCTAACAAATGCATCAGGTTGCCCAGTCAAAGTGGTCGGAGCCGCTCAGCGCTTCGGCTAAAGACCCCAAGTCCTCACCGGAAAGCAGCCGGAGGATTACATTATGCTGCAGCTGAGAAGCCGTGTCCTGCTCCGAATGCTCAAGCGAAGAGTCGGCCTTGAAGCTCTCGCTTCTTTCTAATGTGAATCATGCCCGAAGATTAGATTCCTGTGTTCGCTCAACGTCAGAACCCGAAGCGATCTAGACAAATGATGGAGAGAGGGAGAGAGAGAGAGAGAGGGATCCAAGTGCTCAAGCAATCTGAGGTCACAGCCTGCAGTACTTTTGCCAATTCTGCAAAGGTTGCAGGGACCTTGCCCTGCGTCTCCTGTCAGGGCTCGAGGATTTCATGTAGCAACAGTCCTCGTGGCACATTTTGAATCCCGGACCTGTGGCCACATTGCTGCAGAGAACGGTCTTGGTAGCCATGCTTTGCCAAGGCCCTCGCTACAGCCTGGTAGGCTGCGGCTCAGGAAGGGGTTGAAGGTAATCCGGCAATCCTTGGGGCACTGGGGCAAAGGAGGCCAGCCTCAGATGCAACGGGATGCTGCGATTAAAAAAACTGTAGCTGCCAACTGAAGGAAAGGAAAGGGCAAAGCCCAGTGCAGCTCAAGATTCCACCTTGCAAGTGGCGGGCCGCCAGAGCAGCGACGCTCCACAGCGACTGGATGTGGGCCTGAAGAGCTTGGGCGAACTTGACCAGATTTACGTTATGATGACCAGTCGGGCAAAATCCAAAAATCCGATAACAACGTCAGCTTGGCTCAATCCCCCATCTTGCTGATATGGCAGCTGGGGAACAGCAGCGGCAGCTTCTTGCACCACCCTGCTGACATCCATCCACATCCTGAGGGAGGAACTTGTACATTGAAATGGCTGCAGATTCTGGCTCAAAGACAGGCAGAGAAAAAGGTACTTGGCTGCAGCAAGAAGCAACAGGATATGCAAATCTCTCGCGAAGCAGGCAAAGATCCAGTTGCGCAAGCGCATGTCCGAAACCTGCCAGCATGATTTCAGGGCCAATCCCTTATCTAGTCCGTATGCAATCCTGACTGTTTCGCCGAAGGACCTTATGATCAACCCGCATTTAGCCCCTAAGCCTTACATAAACCATAAATTAATAAATCCCCAACACCTATATAAGCCCTATCCCTACATAGCCCTACTCTCTATGCAGCCCTTATATCCCTATAAACCCTCTATACTCTACGTATCCCCTTCATCCCCTCAGGATCCCGCACCACAGTCATAAAGCCCTCTATATATATATATATACATATATTACTCCCCCCCCCAGTAACAGTCTATGTTAAGGGTCCTTTTAAGAGCTATATACAACATATTATATTTATTATCCCACTGTTACTGAGAGGGGGCAGTACCCCATATATATATATATATGTATGTATGTATGTATCTCCTGTAACCCCCTTAAAAGGGACCATAAGATTGGTAATCCCCTGAACCTAAACCCTAAACCCTACCCCTAAACCCTAAACCCTAACCCTAACCTAAACCCTAAACCCTAAACCCCAAGGGTTGGTAATCCCCTTAACCCTAACCCTAAACCCTAGTCATGCAAGGGTTTAGGGTTTAGTAAAAGCAGTCCCCTTGGCCAGCCTCTGCCGCCAACATCAGACCCTGGTTCAGCGAATGCTGAAGTGTCATTGTGGAGCTCAAGGTCTGAAGCAGTGTGCTGGACGCTTCAACTGTGTCTGTCACTAGGCCCAACAAGCCAGTCTGCAGTGCTGCAAAAATTGACAAGGCTCTGAGCCAGACAGGGGTCTTTTGCAACGTCAATAGCTGCAGCAAGGGCTGCAACAGGTCCTTGCAAATGGTGTCCGCGTGAACGAACATGCGCCGTAGCTCCTCTGCAACTGTCGTCCCATTCCGCAGAGGCTTGCTGGATGTAGGCGCTGTCTCCAGTCGCAGCAGCGAAGCTGACTGGCCGCTGAATGCAGAACGAAGGGCCCACCGAGCGAACCTGGCGACCTCGGTGTTGGGTCTCGATGTGGCACGAGCCAGGATCATCCACTTTGCTTTGTCACGTAGCTGTGGTTCGTTGAGCAACTTCGAAAACGGTTGACCAGACAGCTCGCTGAAATTGTCACGCTGGAAGGTGCCGAACTTGGGCTCGGCTTTTTCTGGAACCTGCGGCCATTGCCCGGCAGTTGGAATCCTGGCTGCAACCTTGAAGACACGTGCAGCTTGGCGTTTCTGCTCATCCGTCCCGTGAACAAAGACCAACGCCGCGCAGCTCGCCACCTTGGACAAGTTACCCGACATGCAAGGCACATGGTGCCATCCGTGAACTGGATGCTAAAAGCTGCAATGCAGCCGGGCCACTGCTTGAAGCAATTGATCTTGGCTCGCAGAGAACTGCTCCGTGTTGCGCTGTTTTTGCAGTTCTTTATGCATGTGGACCATGCCGGACTCCACTGCTTCCACATAGGGCTGCACACCTCACAAAACGAAAGGCAGCTAGAGGCTCCAGCAAGAAAATTGCATGATTGCTTGGCTGGTGAACGCTGGGAGTCTGGCGGGAGTCCTCCAGTGAGCCGCGCGAAAGCAGAAGACCGGCTTCTAAACGGTAGCACGTCAGGACAGGAGGCAGAGCTTGGTCACCGCGAAGCGGCTTCAGCATCTCCACGGGTACGAACGGCCTGCACAAGCAACTTTGCAAGCATCCAAGAGCGCGGCCTCCGGGCCCAACCTGGTCAAAGCCTGCTGGCTCCCCCTCTTGCGAAGAAGATGCTGCCACGCATTCATGAAGCTCAAGCACTCCTGAAACGCACACAAACCTGACTAGACCTTCATATCTTTACACGGGAAACCTCGCTCTCTCATCCCTTTTGCTTCCAGATTTTGCCAGGCGCAGGAAATGGCAGCAGTAGAAGCATGTCAAAGATCCTCGTGGTCTAGGCCTAGCCTTAACCTCAAACCGCTTTTGAAAAAAACATGACGCATTGGGCCTTACGTGCATAAGCTCTCTTTGAATATGACCCGGATAATCGACAGCTTAAGTCAGAGATGTCCTCGCGATTCGAGCGGATATCTTCAGGTAGCAAGGGCACCTCAACTGCTTCCTCTGCAACAGACTGCATGAAAGCAAACGAAGCTGCCTCGTCAATCTCATCTTCAAGGCTCAAAAGCGCCCGGATGTCAAACTGCATGACCAGCGGAGCAGCGCCTATGACACTGCAGCTACAAGAAGGCGGATCACAAACACTACCAAACTACCAGGATTACAGCCCGTGCCTGGCTGTAGCAGGACTCGCACTTCCTTCAGCACCTTCAATTGGAAGCACTGCAAAGTGTCACTCATGAAGCCTTGACTGCCTGAGTAGCATGTGCATGAAACGTGAGCTTATGTTGCACTGGTAGCTGCAGTAATGAGTGAGATGCTTGTCCTGCATGTCTTTCACGCTGATCTTCCACATATGACTAAGGAAGAACATGTCAAACAACATTCTCAACTTATGAATTTCTCAGCAGAAGTGACTAGCAATGTAAGACGTGATAAGAATTTCACCACCCAGCTGCATCGGGGCCCTGCTCAACAAGCGTGGCGCCCAGGAGCCTCAATTGACACGGCAAAGCTTCTTAGGTCCGCATTCTAGCCCGAAGTGGCCGCGGTGATTGCCAAGGTTTAGGCTGAAGACCTATGTAGGGTGAACGGTGGACTTCTTTGCTAATGCTGCTAAGGTTTTGCTCGACTTCAATCTTGCAGCCTCAAGGCATGGCGACCACGGGAGCGCGCAGCTGCTCCTGTTCTTACTTTAAGCAAAGAAATGGGCTTCCCTTGTGCATAGCTCTCCACCCTCAGCTGTCCTCTGGCTTGAAGAAGCTAGGGATCTGAGATGCGGCTTTGATCCTCTGAGCAGATCTGAGCAGCTGGAAAAAAGGAAAAGACTCACCAAGATATAGAAAGTAGGGCGCTTCTCAGCCAAGGCTCCCGTAGCGCTTAGCGGCGAAGCAGCCAAAACCTCCAGCGACAGCTATGCCAGAGCCTGACAAACGCAGTTCGGTGGCCCGCACAAGCACGGAGAGGGCTCAAAAGCAATCACTTGCTTAATCTTGCTGTCTTGCGTATGCCTGAAGCAGAGCTAGATTTTAGAGAGGGCTTTGGAAGGTTAAATATTCATGTTTCGCGCACCTTGTAGGACTCTGTATGCGCGACCCACATCCTCGACGAGCGGCTGGAGGTCCAGCAACGTGCCCTGCCAGGGCGACAGAAGCGAGTTAGCAGGCTTGGCCAGGCTGTCCTGGCCTCGTTCTTGCCGAAGACGCGGGGGATTGCCACCCGAACCAGCCAGCGTGCAAAAACAGTCAGGTAGTCTGTCGCGTGTGAGTTATTCAAGGGGTTGACCGCCTGCAGCACGGAGATCAGATGGATCCAGGACAAATTTGCTCGACCATGGCTCAGCTGCAGCTCGGCCAGGAGGATGCAATGGTGGACTAATTGGCTGTCCTGATCTTCCAGTGCGACCTTGGCTGTGGCCACCCTCCACAGTTGTATCAGCTGCTCTGCAGTGAAGCTGATGTCGGTGCTGCCCATATCCATTTGGGTTAGAGTCTGCCACAGCGTCCCTGCCTTCTCAACCTCGGCGGCTGCCACAGCCTTGTCACGTAAGAGCAATGATACCGCAGGAGGCCTGTCGGCCGTATTTTGGGAAGTCTCAACCTCGGTGTCGCTATCCTCCCGGGCTGTTTCTGCAGTCAAGCGCCGCCTCTTAGGCACGCTGCCCCTGGCCAGGTTGCTGAGGTAGGCCTGGAATTGATTGCAGCCGCGCTTGGCAGGGACTTCTCTGGGCGGTTGGTCACGCCTGAAACGCTTTCCTGGCTCCCATTCTGCGGCACAAGGAGCACGATTCATCCGCTCCTCCTCGATCTGCTCACGCATCTGTATCAATGCTCTGGATTTTCTCTTATCCAGTTGGGAGATCCAGTCCTGCCACCTGCTTTCTGCTTCCTTATCGATCAGTGTATCAGCGTCCTCTAACTCCTCCCTCCGCTGGAGGAGAGCTTTCTTGACCTTGTCGCGCACGCTGTTGAACACCTTGAGTTCATCATCGGACCTGAAGTGGCACGCAAGTTGCATATGTGATGCACGCAGCGAAGGGCAGGGTGGGAAAAGAATCCTATGGAGTAGATAGCAAGGTGACTCCTACATCTGCTTTTGCTCTCAACCTTCAACCAAGCGCACCCAAGGCGCAAGCCCCCACTGCTCTGCAAGCTGTTGGCACCCCTATGCGAAGTCCAGCAGCACCTGTCGGAGAGGCGGATAAAGCGCCACCGTGAGGAGCGTGAGGTCCTGGGTTTGCAGCAGTGTTCAGCTCTGAAGATTTCCCTCAGAACGTTGGAAGTCTGATGAAAGAGCTCTGCAAAAAGAGGGTGTGGCTGCAATTCCACTATTTCAGCCTAGAATTAGGAAACTTCGCGTAAATTCAAATTCCTCCAACCCCTGCTCAATACTTCAGCATAGAAATCAAATCCCCAGGATTTGTGTTCCACGCCCAAAAAAATTCTCGCCAAACGAAACTGTCTCCAAATCACCTTTGGGCTGGCACCAATAGAACTCCTACGCTTTTGCAAGAACATGAATCCTGAAGGTCAGCCAAAACCCTTCCCTTGTGCACCATGGAACGTCTTTTTTTCATGGCGGTCCCAGTGCAGGTAGCCTTCGAGCTTGAATCCCGAAAGTCCGACCTCTTCAAAGATCAAATGCGGCAATTGCGTAAGCCATCATAAGCCTTGCTCTAGGACAGCTGCCAAGCAGTTTCCTGAGCCTCGAGCGGATACTCGGCACTCGATGAGGACATCACATCCAGGTTTCACGTCCTGATTGTCAAACACATCTGCCAAAGACTGCGTGTCTAGCTTGTCTGTGTCTTGGAGTGCCAGTGCTACTGCTCTACCTCCATGGACAAACTGTGGAAGTCTCAACCTTAAGCCCTTAAGTAGGCGCTCAACGAAAAGAGCATTGACTTTGAAACAGTTCAACCTGGCCTTCGCGGGCAAGTCGAAGCCCAGGATGCGTATCACCTCCCAGAAGCGCGACCAAGCCAGGCCAGCTACATGCCATGAACGGGGGCGGGAAAAAACGCAGGTTTGCCCCATACAACTGTGCTCACCTCCGTTTTCGGCAGCTGGTTCAACTCATCCGCTATATTCCGCGCCATCTCCAGGGTCCATGAGTACGCTTAACTGACATTATGGCAAGCGGCAAGCTCTTGTTGTTTGTGCTCTCTTGCGTCATTAAGGCTGTGATACTTGCCTCATTGTCTGATACTGAGCAGTGAGATCTAGGCATTACAGCAATGTGTCAGATTTTAGCCCTGCCTTCGGCTGTAGATCTGTACCTTTACACAGCAGCCTTCTTTTGGCACGGTATGCTGGGAAAGTGCTTACAGTGACAAAGCAGGACTGCACCTGCTTCTCGATAGTATTAATTTCAATTGACCTCCCAGCATGAAGAAAGTTAACATATTACTAGTTCGTGGCGGTCTAAGCCAGCACAAACGTGCCGCTGTCCCCGACACCGGCTGCACGGCCCCTGCAGCCTAGAGCCCCAACGCTGTGCAAATTGACAGACTATCTCGTCAAAGCAAGCTCAAACTCATGATCCTTCTGCAGCACCATCATCGATCACCCTCCTGGGATACGCACAGCACACTGAACCTGAGATTTCAGCAACTCCTTGAGGATGCCAGACCTGCACAATTCCACAGCACCACCTCCCTACGCCTTCAGCACTTCTTACATGTTCGTTTTCAGCTGTTGCCTCGCTCACTGCTGCTTTGCAGCAGATTCGGCCCCGCCCTTCTTGAAAGGGGGGCATATCAAAAATGGGCTTTGCTCCAGCAAGTGCAAAACACACTTGCATGCCAAGGGGAGATGTCCGCGTTCTTACCACATGTCCAGCAGGTTGCAAAGTCATTGATCAGCCGATCTCTCCAAGACACCACTGGAGCGATGTCACGAGTCACTTCTGACTCATGCGGAAAGCTTGAACGCCCAGCCATGAACGACCCAAAGGTGCTCTCTGAGCAGTTGGAGCCGCTTGGAGTCTGGAAACTTCAACAAAAAGTGTGCTGCGTGACTGCTGGCTGTAGTGTAGGTGTGCTGACTGTGCAGCATTTGCTTCCCGGATCCATGAAGGCCGGGCGTGCATGTAAAGCGAAGACACGCGAAGACTCTGATTGTCAGAGATCCTCTTTACACATATCAAAAATATCAACGCACAACTGCTGCCGCGAAGCTCCCTGTTGCTACATTGCTGGCTGCGCTGCCATAGGCACGGCTGGTCAGGACAGAAGGATCTTCCGGGAGGTTCTCCAAAGCCTGCCCACACCCCGCAAGAGACTGAAAGATTGAAAGCTAGGAGCCTACAAAGTTTGGCCTCTGCCAAGCTCGCCGTGTGAAGTCTTGGTGCCATTACTTCTTCTGCTAGCTCTTCCATGGTCATCCACCTGCGCGCATAAGACTGACTAAGCTAGATAGCCTTCGACGTGACCGGGCTTCAGCCTGTGACAGCACATCATGCGCCTGAACACTCGCTTGCGGTTGTCGACTATCTTGGACACCTCATTGAGGACGTCCTCATGTGAAGTTGGACGATGCTGATATACGCTGATCAATTTGCAATTGCATTTGTAATCTACATCGGCCACAACTTCAGCACTAACTCGGATGTCCTCAGGAACGTATGGAACGCAAAGCATGTACAGGAAGTACTCATGGATGTCATTGTAGAAGAGTCGAGGGCCATCATCCAGCAGCTGCAAGTGAGCCCATTCCTGACGATCTGACTGCTGGGCTCGCTATAGGACTTGCGTGACGGGCCCAAGCCTGATTGTTGTGTCATCGCCTTTCTTGCTATTGCTATTGCCATTTTACCCCAGCTCTCGACTGTAACAATGACAATGTCTGTTGTAAGCTGTTGCCATACGCGCCATTTCCTGCCAATCCAGTCCGTGCCCTGCTATCAGCACTAGCACGTCTGACGTATCCGTACTCAGTCCTAGCAGCCGTCCTAGCATGCTTAACTTGGTTGCTGTTAATGCACTTTAATGATATTAACTTACCATAATAAGGGCATTTAATCAACGATGGAGTTTCCTTATTATAGTAACCTAATTTCAGTTCCTTCAGTTAATTGTGTGGTTGGTTGCCCCAGCCGATCATCTCGATGGGCCTCGCTGGCTCTGAGCATCAGCGGCAAGTTCGCCAGGCCCTGCGCTCAGGTTCCCAGAGACCCCTTGCAGGATCCAAGAAGTGGTCGTTTCCCAAAATAGGGGGACCCCATTATAGACCCCAATATACTTTGGTCGTCCCGTTTATGGGGACCCCAAACGGTACCCTAATTCTGCAGGACCTTACTGAGGGTGTGTAGGGGAATATCTTATGGAGACTACATTCCGTTATTCTCTACTTACCACCAGTAAGAGAAGCAGAGCCTGAAATTTAGGACCCTAAACTTGCGTAGGGCGGCATAGAGGATCCAAGAAGTAGAGCTCCCAGTTGGGTCCCGTGAAAAAGCGCGCCGCTGACAGCTTGCAGCCTGGTACAGCTCCCTGAGCTGAGCTGGAGTGTTGTCGCCCTCCAACTTCAGTGCCTAGGGCATGAGCTGAGTCTTCAGCACCCCAAAAGCACCTATAAGCTTTTCTAGGCAAGATTCGCACCCAAAAAGGCCATACGTCTCTTTGGCGAACTTCCGGCAAGCGCCTGTACAATTTTCTCATCATGGACACTGGTGCAACTGGCAAACAATGCTGTCGAGGCACAGGTGCTGGCGAACTCCTCCGGAAACTTCTTCCGCCCGCCGAAATCGTACCACCGCACACCCTTCTTTTTCCCGCTCTGCGGCTGCCAAAGAAGGACCCGCGCCTTGCCTTTGCAGCTGCCCCGCTTCAGCAATGCAGTCGCTGCAGCAAATTGAAATTGAGCCCTCTGCCGTCTTCCAGCCTTGTCACTGGGAGGACTCCAGCTCCTGCAAACTATGGGAGGTTGTAACGATGCAGCGCTCAGGGTTCGAACCAAGGCAAGCTCCTACCAGAGAAATAGGTGTCCTTGGTAGGTGCTCACTTCGCCTTTCCCCGGCGTACGGTACTTCTTTGGCATCTTTGCCTGACTTAAAGCTCATTGCTTTCCATTGTCAGTCACAGCTGGCTATCTTGTTCTGCGGTCTAAGACCGCTTCTTAAACATGAGCATCCTACCAAAACAGCCTGCGGGTACACAGCAGCGACCCCGCCAAAGGAGAGATTCTCCATGGACTTGGAGATCATCATGCCGCCTCACGGGGAAGTGCCGTCTGTGGGACCCATTCAAAGGCATGCTGCAGGGCACAGTCTTGCCCTGATCCAAACATTGCAAATCATTGCAAGTCACGGACCATCGGATACTGCACCCAAGTACGCAGCGCCACACACTACCCAAGTCGACAAAGCAACCAACCTGCTATCTGCATCAGAGGCGCTGTCATCATTTCGCTCCTGTAGGGCGACTGCCCTGCGGTTATCGACCTGCATGCATTGGTGGCAGTTAGTACACAGAATGTGCTTGGTGGCTCCTCACCTCCGCCATGTTTTGCAAACACTTGAGCCAGCACGCAGGGAAAGGCAGCTGTGGGCCAAAAGGGCTCATCGAGAATCAGCGCATCTTTGAAACAACTGGCAATCGCTCCTGAAGCTACTGCGGCATGCATCTTAGCTCCACACGGCCTCTCAAATGGGACCTGCCAAGATGATGTACGTTTTTAGTAGACCGAATTCTCTCCAACTGCGTTGCGACACCAAAGCTGTTGAGGCCCGCCGCGTCTTGAATCTTGACCGGGAGCGCTCTTGCCTACTTTTCTTTGCTGCTGGCGGGGAAATCTGAGGCTGGCACTGCTGTGAGCTTGCTTCGCCAAGCGGTAAATCCTGACATTCGATCGGCGACAAGTTACACAAGATGGCTTTGCATCTGTGATGCACGTGGCTCAGGAATGCTTTCGGATAAAGCGGTGCTAGCCTTAATGCTGAGCCGTCCTCTGAACCCTAACTTAACCCTGAACCCAAAGGGTCGGCATCTCAACAACACATACGTCACGTACATTAAGCTGACATGTTACATGTACTAAGTGTGTAAAGGATCTACACGTGCAGAGGTGTTGAACTAGAATCGCGCCTTCGGCTAAGCGCCTGGAACTCATGTTCTGCAGTACGGCCTTGAGCCTCGAGCCGAGCAGACAACATGGGAACAATTTATGGCATTACGAAAAATCACAAGAGAAAAACTCCTGGGGTAGAAAGGAAATCGGGCGATCTTGGAGCACACAGGGTGTGGGTGGGGTCACTTGTACCAAGACTCTGTGCAGAACCGTTTATCACCTGCCCCTTGTGGACAGACATGCACCTTCAAATCGTTGCTGTCCAAATCTGCCCTCGCGCTTCCAGGATTCTGGCGCAAGTGCTGCTCGCTCTTGTAGCCGTGGTTCCCGCTTCCTCTGGGAGCACTATTGCAAGGTGCAATTTCACTCTTGCATGTTGGTGCTGGGGTGCTCAAGTACTCAGCTCAAGCAACTTGCTTTACACACGCGGCTAACCTTAAAGGAACCCTCACTTCATCCCAGCATGACGCACGAGCCAGGTCCTGGGTGATGAGCTGCTCCTAGGACGCATGCCCTTGCCTGCAAAAACAAAGGTATTCAACGTTGCCATTTCCTCACACCAGACTGCTACCTACTCGTGCTGTGTGACGACAAGGTTGGAAGTCATTCAGGTGCCATGTTCACTGAAGACGAGAAGCCTCCGAAGTACGTCTTGGCAAACTTGTGAAACTTCACTAGGTCTACCTCCTGCGGTGCGGGTTCGCATGACGGGCAACATGTGCAGCAGCTTTTGATTGGACTAGGCTTCAGCCCGATACATATTCGATCTACCAGAGATTCGCTGCTTGGTACAGTTGATGACTTTAACCCCCAAGCAAAGCCAGTCTCAAATTTGCAAAAGCTATACACGTCCTCGCGCTTCATCTCCGACAGCCAGCGTGAGATCCTGGGCTAAGCACCCTCGAGGTTGAGGCTGCAGTGTGCATGCAGCTCGACAAAACTAAGCGTCTTGTTTATGCTTTTCTCTGCCGCTATGACTGCTGGAGCCACTAGGTGCAATTCGGGCAAAGCCTCACGCACCGGGGCGGCTGTTGAACATTCAGACAAGTTCTTCAAACTCCGTAGCGTGATGAGCGTATGGATGATCTTCGCTTGAAAGGGCCCCCTGCTGGAGTGACAGGCTTTGCCGGCCGAGGCCAAGATTGAAGCGTCTCTGGGCTTCTCTGGTCACTCCAAAAACGGTCCAGGTAGCTCGCCGCTACCATAGACATCACTGGACCCCTGACGATTATTTTGCTGTGCTTCTTCGATGGGCCAGCTACAAGAACTGACAATGCCTATTTCAGAGGTAGAGCGATGCCGGTCTGGAGAAGAGGGCACACCATGCCTTCTTGTTTTTGCCGGGCTCATGTATGATGATGCGCAACGGACAAGGCTTGAAAGAAGGCTGGTGTCGCGTCTCAAGCCTATGCGGCTACAGCTAAGATTATTTGCCCACTCGGCAGATTGTGCCGTCGGAGCAAGGACAAGCTAGTACAAGCGTAGCCCCGTCCAAATGAGTCAACACGTAGAATCAAGAGTCACTTGTACATTGTACACCCTGAAAAAGGGTAGCCTTGCCACGAAATACACCCGTAATTTGGATAAACCCGTTACTAGATTGCAGTGACCTTCCATTTTCATGTGGCATGCACATCCTTTGGACGCATTCCTCCGTCGCCCGCTTGCACGCTTGCATGGTTCAAAAAAGGATCACTGCAGAATCTACAAGCGAGATGATGTGCTCTCCCACATCATTAGCGCAGCTGGAACAAGCTCAAATTACCTTGTAGTGCACCAACAGTGCAAGCACGCCCTGCACGAAACCAGTGATCATCATGATCACCTAGGAGTCCATGCAATCAACGCTTCGATCACCATGCTTGCTCGCCAGCGCACTGCTGAACAACCCGTGCTGCCAAGCCGCGCAGAGGACTCGCAACCAATTGCCTCGTCTCCTTCTGCGAAACTTGCTGTTTGGGTCGTTCACGTCACCACTGCCTTGGATGCCAGCTATCCACAAGCACCTGGACCCTTCGCTGGGTTGTTGCACGACAGGCGTTTGACTACCAACATCATTCCATGTCACAGCATGTTCGTGCAAGAGGCATTTCCTCCTCATCTGGATGGGCTGATTCAGCTGCAAGAAAAACAGGGCTGGGAAAATGAACCTCGGCCACACTCACCAGCATTTTCAGCGCTTCAATTCGCTCTGGATGTTGAACCCGTCTGAAGATGCTGCGAAGTACCAAGTCAAAAATGGGAAGCCCTGGTTTGATTGGAAATTGTTGATTGCCGCCATCATGGGACGCATCCAGCAAGGCGCACTCAGTCTTCTAGGTGCAGCAGCGCAACATGATGGAGACACCAAGGGTGGCACCTGCCAAAGTTCGAAGCACAATCGCTGCAGTTTCCTGGTTTCTCTCGCCGCCCATTTGTAGCAGCTGCCAGTAGCCAGTAGCAACACCGCAGGCTAGCTGCCACCTGGCCTTTGATCATCTTGATTACAGCTATGTCTTTGAAGGCCACACCCATGTACACTGAAAGGCCAAGCAGGGCAATCGTGGTCACCAGGAAGTTGTCCTGCCAACCAAGACAGCCTGTGCTCTGACCGTACATGCAGGATCCAACTCCACCAAGAACCAGGACTGTGCTTGTATGGTCAGCCAGCAAGGTCCTCGGGGCCCCTGTTTATCAGTGCGTTGAATGACGAGCGCATTCTCCTCAGCATTCGCTCAGAAAGTAGGAATTCAACAGCTGAGCACTAAGGCTGAGCACAGTTCTGAAACGCATGCGGGAAGTTGAAGACGGTGGAAACCTCGGCTGAGCACGGATGAATGGGGACTGAGCCAGAAACTTTAGACAAGGCTCCATCATGCAAAACCATGAGATCTGGATCATCGGATCGTCTGGACTGTAACCTTGGGGCGTTGGCTCAGTTGTCCCACAGGGCCAAGGGGTGTAAAAGCATGGTACTCAATGTGGCCTTGGCTTACGGGCTGGTCCTTGAAACAAACTCGCTTTGGTGCTCAGCAGCTTTTCAGCACGTTACCAAGCACCTGGCGCGAGCAACAGACGTGCGTGTGCGGCTTCATCAGTGTGCATTCTGGCTACTCCTGGAGCTGGGGAAAGGGGGGGGAATTCCACGAACATCGAAGGAGATTGGGGGTGAGCCAACTTGCTGCATGTGTACAATTTGTATAATTGTACGAAGAAGTCCTGGAAGTGTCAGGAGCTGCGTTTTCAACTCAAGGGTCAAGAATGGATCCTGATCTATCGATTCCGGCTGCTGCGAAGAAATCCCCAAATTCCGCACTTGTTGAACGCCTAGGCAATTCTGCTGCAAGCTTCAGGAACGGCCCAGAAGCCAAAGCCCATCTCGTGTGTCTGTATGGCTCTACACACATGGTAGTTTCCCAAAATAAGGGGACCCCAATATAGACCCCAAAATACTATAATCCTTACTATAGGGGCCCCCAAAGAAAAACCCCTAATTTCGAGGAACCCCCACATCATGCTTGAAGTGCATCCCTCCAGCGCCTCGTCGCCGAAGCGGGCAAAGCCAGCAAGGCCAAACGCGGTGAAGAGCAAAGTGGCAATGCCAAAGGCCCAAAAACTCACCTATGCAGTAGCTACAAGTGCAAATCCTGCGAAGGAGCAGGTTTCGTATGACAGTACCCCCACTTGTCGTATCTGGTCTAGCTGCTTTGGATTTCTCAGCGTTTGGATTCTGAGACTGCAAAAAGAGTTCTCAATACTTCTTCAAAACAACAAGCTGGCATGAGTTGGCGTCTCTGAATCCGACACACGGACTCGTAAAAAAAAGTCAAAAGCCTTGCTGTGTATTCTATAGACGCTCTCAAAGGTTTTCCGGAACCATAAAATTCAACATCCTTTCATATCCTTTCATCAGGAATCACACCTTCGACGGCATGGTAACGCACAATAGCCGGACATGTCTGCTGAGTCGAGTCTCTTTCATGTAGTTCACGAAAGTTTTTTCCTGCCTCAGCCAGGGCAGCTACTTCATGCAACGTCAGCAAACGGCAACAGCAACAGTGGCTTCAAGAGGTGCAGGTGCGTGTGCCGCATTTTGCGGTCAACAGCAAAAGATGCACAACACAAGATTGCTCAAGTGAATTCCAGGTGCAACTCGGCATAGTAGGTCGGGGCATTGTAGTGAGCTGAAAATGACCCATTGAACAGAGCCAAAGTCTTGAACATGTCCAGCCTCACCTCAAAAGCTGCACGGTTCCCTTCACACACAACATGGAAGTCAAAAAGCCGCTGAAAAAGGCCACCATTCAACTGCTTCGCATCTCATTTGCTCGCTCATTGGTAAGCTCAACTTAAGCATCACCCCACACCTTCCACATCCAAGCTTGCCTTCATTCAAAGCTGGGGCAACTTGGTCAACCTCATATCTAGCGTAGCAAAGGCCCAACCAAGAGCAGGCCATGAAGCATACCACATGTGGTCCTGCAGTGTCTCGACCGCGCGGTACTCTTCCTGAATCAAGGGCGCTTTGGAAGTTTTTTGCATGGTTCAGCACATGCACTTTGACGTTCATATACTTCACGGACTTGAGCCTTTGATGCTTCAGATGCCCCAGAGCACGGGGATACGCTTGATTTGACGGCATGCTACGTCCCTTCGGAACCCCTTAAAACATGAAAAAATTGGTCGTTCCCCATCACCTTTATCCCTCTCCTCCCCGCTCCAACTCACGACCCCCACTTCACCCCCACCAGCCAGGAATGCTACAATGTTGCAAGCAGGGCACCGCGTTAGCCACGACATCATAGAAAATGTAGGCCTCAGCTGCGTCAGATATTTTGATGGGTCGCTTGATTGAAACATGCAGAAAGCAGGTTGCAAGGCACTTCTCGGCAGCATGAAGCTGCACCAGTTTATGCACTGATTCGAGCAACAGACCAAGACTCCGACGCAGGATATAGCTGTGATGAACAAGCCAACGACCGAGGTGTACTTCAGAGGCTCCAGGTTCTGACAGGGCACAAACGAGAAAAGGATGGCATTGTGAGCCCAAAGCTGGCTGAAGTGGCTGCCGGCCTTGTACAGGCACAGAGGGAAAATGCCGAAAATGCTGATCACCTGAGGCCAAAGTAGGAGACTAGATTGTTTCCTGTTTCTCAAGGGGCAAGTTTTCTGTTTGACAACCTTCCGGGGCTGCTTGCACGCAGACAGACGTGGTTAGGCCAAGAACCCACCTGGTTTCAAGCACATGCCCAGTTCTCGCCACTGCAACTGAGCTGCAAGAATCGACGATTCTCGTCTGCGCGCAAAAACCGAATCTGGCATCAGACCAGACGCGCTCTTTATGCAGAAGTCGCCGATCATGGTGACGTATCCTACCTTTGAACATCTTGGAGCTGGGAATTGAAATATGCACTCGGTGCTGCAAAATGAGATCATGTGCTGTCCCTGATCCCATTCGTCGCCCGAAACTGTCATGTTCTAATTTCCCCGTTGACCATTGCCCTGCGCCGGGCCCACGGCACAGCTAAAGAGAGTGTGGAAGAACAAAACGACGTCGACCGTCCTCAGAATGCTTTGCGTTGGTTGAGGCACCTAACATGGCTCTGCTCTCCCGCCTGGAGCAAATTACAGCGAAACGCAACCAGGAAGCTTCTCTGTGTTCTGGCCCATTGCAGACCGCCAAAGCTCACGGAAGGTCTTTGCCTCAAGCCGCAAAGAGGGCAGCCAAAAATTGTGCTGACGAAAGAAGCGTCTGGAGCTGGCTAGATGTTCACGCGGCTACAGAGGGTGTACGGGGCTTCTGCATCATGATGGCCAAACCCAGCAGGCTGCAAACAACATGGTATAATGCAGCTTGCTGAACGAATCGGCGCATCAAAAGACACACCCTCCTTTTCACGTGCATCTGCGCTCTTCAACCAAGCCTTGCGTCAGCATGCCCATTCTCAGTATCGTGACCCCCCTGCATTCCTGCCCGGCCCACTCCTGCTGACACCTGGTGCATACACTAATATGTGCACCCAATCCTCGACAAGGCTTTGAACTTTTGCAGTAATATGGCGTTGACTCTCATCACGTCGTGGAGCGAGCTGCCCACCAGCAGCAGCAGCCACCACAAAAAAGACACTGTCATGGGCCAGGTCTGTCGTGCACTTTGGCAATGATGAGCAGAACCCCTCTCGAATCAGTTGGCTTTGCAAGCCACAGCAGCAATCACGGTTGAACTAAGGCCATAGCTTGGGTCTTGGAGCAACAGTAGCCGATCAGAAGAAATCCTGCGAACAGCAAGATAAGCAATGCGACCTTTCACTTCTAGAGGAGGCGTTTATCTCGAATCCTCCTTCATTGCTGACGGACGTACTTCATTGCTAACGTACAGGTTTGGCATCTCATTTATTTCTCTGCAATTCGCCCGCGGATTGCTATGATACTCTTGCCAGTCCTCCGGTGCAGACAAAAGCGGAAAAGAGCATAATAAGAAGCCCTCCCAGAACGGAGGCATATTGGAAAGCCACACAGACCTTGGCTTACACTAGAGTGCAGCTTTGCCAATGAGCCTCCTCCAATACAGGCAGCAGCTTCCAGGTTGGCTTTGCATGCCCAAGCCAAAGATTGCATGGAGCTGTGAAAACGTCATTTTTGAAAAATGCACGCGCCCACATGTGCACACACATGCACATCTTCTCAAATACTCTTGCACTACACAGTTACGCAGTTCTCACATCTTGTTCATGGATATGGATATGGTGCTGAGGCCCAGGCATTTAGAAGCCCTGCCCCAACCATGTTCTTCAACAGGTTGATGACCTAGAAAGACAAGTAGCTGCAAGAGCGTGCTACAAGACCTGCAGAGAGCTGACATGTCCAACCAGATCGTATCTGAGCCAGGAGCAGTAGCTGCTACTGTGGATCCAACTTCCGTGGTCTCAGCAAGGGTGTCGCTACGAATTACCCTGATTTGGTAATTAGATGAGGCAGGTGCTTAACACACTTGCTGTCAAGCCCTGCAGCATTGACAGATTTGCAAAATGATGCTGGGGGCCTTGTTGCCATTCTTCCCCAAGAGGGGCTTCTTTAACTCCACCGCCATGGCTCGCCGGCCCGCGTCTCTCTATATTTGTCAGCTCCGGGCCCAGGAAGTGCAGAGCGCACAATGCAAGCTGCCGTACAATCATCTCAAGCTTTACACAGCTTTACTAGCTGCCCTAAACATCACATGCCCTGGCTTTCAGGAACCAGTTGCAAAATGTTGCAAAGCCGTCTTGGCAGCACCAGGTCTGTAGGCTCCGCGCGACACCTGGAAGGCAATAACCTCTCGCCACTCTGCAGCAGACTCCTTTTCGAAGGCTGTCATGGACGGAGCAGCACATGAAGCTACAGCTGCGCGCGGAATGGAGTATTGGTCTTTGTGGGGCAATGCCTGGCCTAGCAGCTCTAGGGAAAGGAAGTCCAGCTGGACACGGGGTTTCATTTGCTGGGACAGGTCTTCAATGCAGCTATCAGCAGACGCCAGCAACAACACTCCTTCGTCGCTTGCGCAGGCCAGGACTCGCCCTTGTCGAGCCTAAGACTAGTGACTAGTACAAGTAGCTGCAGTTAATGAGGATGTTCATCCTCCTGTTCGTCACGAAGTACTCCAATAGCCAACGCGTGGTGCAGTATTGTTGCACTGCCCTGCTCATCCTTGGATCTGAAAGTGCGCCTG
Source organism: Symbiodinium pilosum (assembly GCA_905231905.1). NCBI lineage: Eukaryota > Dinophyceae > Suessiales > Symbiodiniaceae > Symbiodinium > Symbiodinium pilosum. Next base: position 24,605 of record CAJNIZ010019924.1, on the reverse strand, counting down.
CACTTGCGTCTCCGAGGGCATGGCAATGCGGTGAGGCCTTGCTGAAACCTGGGCTACAGGGGACAGCAAATCCTGACCTGGTGTCTTGTTCCTGACTGTGCAACTACATACACTCATGCTGGCAAGACTCGGGATGCTTGGCCGTGACAAGCGCGGCTGCACTTGCCGTTTTGGCGGTGAACCGATAGGGGCCTCGAATCGATGTCTGCGAAAAAACCAACTCGGCCATGCAGCTGACCGCGCACTAAAGGCTGACTCAGACCGACTTGAACTTGCAGCAAGACGTTTGGGCTCAGACCGCAATGGCTGGCATCCTAGGTCAGTCATCGCTTCAATTCAGTCTTGCAGCTTCTGAAACTTTGGATTGCCACATGACACTCGCGCTTACAGAAGTCCAGGGGATCACCTTTTTAATCCAGTGCCTCGCGGCAGGTGCATTAACCTCAGAAACGACCCCTCAGGCATGGTGCTGCAACAGTCACTCCTGCAAAGGGTCGTGGTATGCAGTTGGACAGTTGAAAAGCAGCGGCAAAGCTGCTAAAGTGCACAGCCCAAGTCCTGCATTCCATTTGAAAGGAGTGGTGCCTGCAGGCCGCCGGCCTTCTCCAGGGACTTCAACACCTGGTTCAAGTTTGAGCAGACACTCCAAAGGCTTGGAAACCAACTACAGCAAAGGCTTGATGTCTGCTGTTCATCCAAACAAGTATTGCCTTCAATCTTTCCACGTTCAGCTTGATGATGATCTCCTATGAGTGAGGCATGTTGCAAGCTACACATGCCAGCGTTTTGCTTTCCAGGGAAATGGAGAGAGCTGAGTGGCGATGTGCTCTGCCCGCTCGCTCAGCTGCCGTCGGCGCCTTAGTCCGGCTGGGGACTGCCATGCCGTGTGTTGCCTCTGGTAATGAGAAAAAATTCTTCTTCAAATACTGGGACTTCTCGGCCCAGTGGCAGGACGCAGGCCAGCAGTACAAAACCCAGAAGCAAAGCCGTCAGGATGCCAAGGGCAATGTGGGCCTGCAACTGCAAAACCGTCCCCAGCAATAGACACGCGATTCACACACAGCAGCATGATGTTCACATCGGCGCTTCTCCGCGAGAGAGCCCACGCGCTGCAAGCAGGCCTCCTCACGCCCACTGCGCAGCTGACCACGAAGTGCCTATCTGTGGCGCGGATGACTTAGAAGCATTGGCACTATGCTGCGGCAAGTAAGCTGCAGAAAGCCCGACCTGCGTGGCATTTGCCACTGATTCTTGCATCCGAGCATGTTCGGCCTCTTCCTGGCGTCTTGCACCAGCTGCCCTGCGTAGCGCTTCACGCGTCTGTCGCTCGGCCGCACGAGTGAGCGCTCGCTCGCCGGCCATAGCACTTTCTTTTGCTCTCGACGCGTTGCGCAGCGCAGCCTGAAGGGCCCGTGCCTCATGTTCCATAGCATTTGCTTTTTCCCGCTCTGCGCGCTCGGCGCGCTCAGCACGGTCAGCAGTCGAAATCATTGCTTGCAGTCTCTGCTCGTCGTCAGCAGCGCGGCTTTTAACAAGGGTTTCCGCAGCATGCTGTCTTTGCAACTCCGCTGCCTCCTCTTCTAGATTGTCCTGGGCTTTTGTTAAGGCGTTCTGCGTCTCATTAAGTTGTTGCTGCAGAACATCCTTTTCCCGGGTCAAGTTCTGAATCAGCTGGCGATTCCCATCCAACTGCCTCAGCAGCTTCGCTAAAGTAGCCTGGGCAACTGCGGCCTTCTTTTCGGCGGCACTTCCGTGTGCGTTCGCTTGGTTGACCTGAGCCTGGGCTGCTTTCAACTTCTGCTGCACTGTCACGTTTCTCGTCTTTTGCAATTCCACCAGCTTCTTCTCAGCAACGGCCTCCTCGCGCTGCGCTTCCTCTTGGCGTTCCTCCATGTTGTGGAGCCTCTCAAGGGTCCGGTTCAGTTCTTCTTGCAGCTCTTGTGTCTGCTGCTTCGACCTTCTCTCTTTGCTAAGAGCAGAATGCATTGTTGCCTGTGCCTTGGTGGCGTTGTAGTCGGCAACGGCCGCATGGTGCAAGGCTGCCTGCCTCTGCTGCACCAATTTGTCTTCTCTCTTCTGCTCGACGGCCTCCATGTGCTTGGTTTCGTTGAGTCTCTGTTGAGTATGGAGAAGTAGCTGCTCAGCCCTCTGCTCTTTACGGTATGCAGTATCTGCTGCTTCCTGACTCTGCTCTAGTTCGTGCACAGACCGGTTCTTGACCTGGAGGATAAGCTCCTCGACTCTTCGACGCTGGGCCTCAGCTTGAGCCGCTCTCTTCTCGGCCTTGTGTTGCTGTTCAGTTGCATTCTTCTTTTGCAGGGCTGCGGCTGTCCAGACTTTTTTAAGCTGTTGCTGCAGGGTACGGTTTTCGTCTGCTGCCCTGGCCGCCACGATGGTGGCATGGCGTGTCGCCGCTTGAGCCCGAGCATCCTCTGCTTTCAAATCCGCACGAGCCTCGGCCAGAGAGTGCCGCAAGACTGCCTGTTGTCGCGTTTGTTCGGCTGCTTGCTTCTCAGCCTTTTGCGCGTGCGATGTTGCTTTCTCTGACAGGTTGCGTGCTTGTGCCAGCTGTTGGCGTAACTCTTTCTCCCTGGAAGAGGCCGCTACCAGGTTTGCCTGGGTCCTTGTGGCATTTGCAAACGCGTCGTGCAACGCAGCTTCTTCCCTGTGAAGCGCGGCCTGCAAGTTGTCAGCTCGTTGTGTGAGAGCTGCCTGCTGCTCCTCCAATTGATGGATGTCCGCATCCGCTTTCGTCTCGTTCCGCCAAGCACCAGTTGCAGTTGCACGTGCTCGCTCTAAAGCTGACCGCAGCTTTGAAATGTTGACCAACGAGCTCCTGTGAAAAGCTTCAACTTGCCGCTGCTCGCGCAGAAGTAGCTTTTTCTGCTGGGCTACAAGTGTCCCCTCCTTCTGGGCCAGGTTGGTTTCATTCTTCAACTGCTGCTTGAAGAGATCCGCCTGTTTCTGCGCAAGATGCATCTGCCTTGTGAGGGACGAGCGATTCTGCTTCGCTGCGTTCGCACTATCACGTGCTTCCCGCAAGTGCTTCCGCAGATCACTTTCTTCTGCCGCAGCTTCAATATTTTGCTGCTGCAGATTGCTGAGTTCAGCTCTCAGGCGTGCCACCTTCTCCCCGCCCACAGCGGCATTCGCAGAAGTTGTGTTGGTTCCATTGCCAGCAGTTGCCTTGCTCGCATTTATGTCGACAGGGCGCTCCCCTGCGTGCGTGTCGTTTCTCTCCATGAGGCTCGAACTGGTCCTGTGCATGGGAACTAGACATGCAGAGGGAAACGTAACAAGCTGCAGCACGTTTCCGAGGTTTCAGCTGAGTGCAGCCGAGGCACTGAAGCGGAACTTCAGCCGACGCCCAAGCATCAGAGGTCAGTCCGGGCTCAAAAGCTGCGAGGCTCCTTGGAGCAGACCTTGGCGAGCTTCACTTTGCTTTTGCAAAACCCGTCCGCAGACGTCCATGGCGAAAAGGCAACTTTCAAAGGGCAAGGCGAAGCTGCGCCGAGCACGGCTTCCGGGCCATGCACCTGAGCAGGTGCGAGGAAGGCCAGTGCTCGGTGTGGGGGCTTCACAGGTCAAGCGGGTCAAGCGCTTCGGGTGCTTCTCAAAGCCTGCGCATCTTGTAAGGGTCCTACTCTTCGGCTCTTCCTACGACGGCTATGTGCTTAATTTGCGCAACGGCCTCAGCCTGTGCTGCGACTGGCCCGGGACAAAGAAGCAGTATCTGCACCACAAGGCCCAAAGAACAATGCTTCATGGCTCTACCTGCATGGCTCTCTAAAGCGCCTGGAGGAGCCGCATCCCAGCCACACCTTCAAGGCACATGCCCAGCTCTGGCAAGGCTCCCAGCCATGGTCATCGAGGGCATCGCTCCCAAGGGTGACTCAAGCTGTGGTGTAGTATGGTTTAGTTGGTTGTTGGAGTTCTTGCAGCTTCTGCGGATCTGGTAGGCAAGTGTTCGGGGTCCCTGGTGTTCTCGCGCATGGGATCTACAAAGCCCCGTTGGGCAAAGCCTCTAAAGCTGAAGGAGAATATGCTTGGCCATGAAGATTCTCTGCACCACCGCACCGTGCCGAGCGTCCTTTTTTGCAATGAAAACGATCTGTCTATGCACAATCACTGCCTGACGCCTAACGTGCATTCCACGCCCTTTGGCTGTGGGTTGGCTTGGATGTCCGAAGGACCTGTGTTGGTGATGTGCCAAGAGACACGAGCTACAGCAACACGCTGTACTTAAAAGTTGGTATCAGCTCAAATCAAAGCCACTCTCAGAACGAATGGCTTGGAATAACTTGTCTCTCAGCATTTGCTGGCTGCTGTATGCCTCAACATGCAGGTGATCAGCCTGAAGCCCTGATGCAGTGAAGCTCATGAATCGTTTGCATCTTCTAAATTCGAAGCCTTATCAAGATTTCCATGTCCACAACTTCTACTGGGGCTCTAGACTCTAGAACTCTAGAACTCTCGCCTTAATCAGCTTGCCGTTCAAGGCACAGGCAGCTTGAGGAGGTTTGCACAGGTGGATGCCTCTGCACGGAACGGCGTTGGTGCAGAACAGCGTTGCTGTTGCTTGCCATCGACAGTTCTCTTAAATCAGCTCTCGTCTACAACAACCTCAACAGCCAACATAACCACGTTTGGAGTGACACGTGCAGTTGAGGCACGGTTGGCAAGCGGGACCTAGGTAACAAGGTTGGAAGCGAGTAGCACACAGCTCCGTCCAATGATTCAGTTGTTCGACCTAACCTGAAATGCGCTGGTGTACGAGGTGTGGAGGTTTAGCTTTGCGCCTCGCGCATCCTCTTGGCTGGGCGCCCGGGCGGGTCATCGACCTTGTGTATGCAGAACTTCGGCTCGAAGCTCTTGAAACCTGTGCGTGGGCGCATGGTGACCCAAGAGTCTCTTCATTGACTTCTTTGGTGCTGACCATCGCTGCCCAATCTTCTACAAATTCCTTGGGTCCTAGGCTGGAAAACCTATCTTCTGTTGGGGAACCCAGAAGGGGCGGCCGGCTGCAAGAAGTGGCAAACATCAGGAAGTGCCCGAGATCCTCCCACTCCGAATCCACCACACGCACGCTTCATCAAGGGAGGATATGACAGAAAGGCGTGTGCATTCTCGGTGCGGTCCTCTGCGTCTGCCGTCTCCAGCAGATCCCACAACCATCGAATCACTGGACTTTGCTCCTTGAAGGGAACAAACATGCTGGGACATACCACGCGAATATGTTTATGCATGTGCACATGTGGCCCGCAGTGACCCGCAGCATTGACTTCAGCAAGGCCGGTCCGTGTATCCACCGTTGTAGACGGTGTTTTGCTTGAGATCTGCCACGTCGAAGCCAGCAGAAGAGCCAGAGATGATGGTCCCGAGCTCGCGCGCATCGAACATGCGAATCCAGTTTAAAGGCAGCGCGCACCTACAAGCACGAGCAAGGAATGATTGTGCCTCTGTGGCCAGAAAGCGCGACAGGTGTGCATCTTCTCGGCCTTAAACCATCCAAGAAGAGGGCGGTCTGGGGAACCATCTGTGCTGAGGCCTTATGATCCATTAGCAGGCAGATGTACGAGTCCACGTTGTCCTCTCCAGGGTTCTAATCTGTGGCTTTCCTGTCTCAGAATTTCTGACTGGTCAAGACCTGCCTTCTTCACGGGCTTGAACCTTCCATTTTCGCACAGGTCAGCCTGCGCTCCATGATCTTGTCAACATTTGTCAACATGCCCGTTTGCTAGTCGAGATATCTTTCAATCTGCGATGCGACTGCGGCATTCTGAACTGGCTCATTTGGGCTGTTCTGTGTGCTGCCCCCCTACTCAAAAATCCAGCGCCTGATGTCCAACAAGCCTACAAGCACAACCCTCTCAGCATGCGTGCGCAACCCTTACCCATCCTGGAAAGCTAAGCTGGCATGTCCAAATGCTCTAAGCACCGTAATGGTACCTCCTGGGCGGGGCCCCAAGGCATTGGAATAGCCGTGCTAAACGTCAGGCCGAGCTCCTTCACAGTGTGACTGGTGACTAGCACGATTATTGCACACTGCACTCTTCGTCGTGCATGTTTGCCTTCGCACGTGCAGAAAAACACAGGTACGGACAGGGAGAGAAGTCACACAGCAAGCACGCAGCCGTCATCCCACTTCTCGTCAGAGGATAGCAAACAGGTGTTGGCAATGGATGGCGACATTGAGGCAACTAGTCTAAGGCTCTAGACTCTAGAAAGAAATACATGGCAAGAGCGCAGGCCACTACAGGAAATCCATGCTTGTACGTGATAGTCAAGCCTTCTTGGACTTCTTTTTGCTGAGCATCCACAATAATCGACAATCGATTGCTTGTGGGACTGTGGACCTTCACGGAGCCTCTGTCTCTGAAGCAAGGCTTTGCAACTTGCAGGAAAATGTCCTCGATGTTGTCAGTTTTGCCTCAGGTGCTTTTGAACTAAACAATCACAAGAATTTCTCCTCGCCTTCAATCATGTTAAAACCGAGTTCAAGCAGCCAGCTTGCGGGTATTTTTCGAGTCCACCCAAGAAAAGGTCAGGATCCAAATGATAGGGCCTGATAGGGACACCCGAAAAAAGGGCCCATCGTTTCAGAATATGGAACTTCGAAGTAATCCCTTTTCAACCCCTACATAGCCTCCGCAGAATCCCCAGGGCATACCCATGCTTCTCAGAATCCCAAAATGGTAGTTTCCCTCCAGAATAGACCCACAAACACTATAGTCCTTATTCTGGGGACCGCTAAAACAGATTTTGAGAAACTCCCACAGATCCACAGCAGCAAGGTGCGGAGTTGAGCAATGGAATTGGCAGCCTGACGGTCCAGACTGGCAAGATCCTCCATGACAGCATTTCTGGGAGATCTAAACTCCTTAAAGCAGGTTGCAGTGTTGCCTGTTGCCTATAGGGGACTACTGTAGGGGTTATTACGGGGGATACATGCTGGAGAAACTCTTTTGGGTTCATGTGTGGTTTGCAGGGCTCATGAGCATTTCTCAGATTGCCGCGTTCCCTCTCGGGAGATTCAGAACAACAGATCTGTTTGCGTTTAGTAAGGCACCAGATCCCACTTTCACCTTTCAGGCTTCTGAAGGATCAGTCTCATCAGCTGACAGCTCTCCTCTGCATCTCCAAACCTCTCCAGCATTCTGTTGAGGAAGGCACGGTTGAACTGGTGTTCCAGCAGCATTTGCTCGTAGATGGCTTTCCCAATGACCTGCCCCGGAGGGAGATCATGTTGGTAGAATTTGGGACAACAATTACAATGAGGCCATCCCACCTTTTTAGCAAACATGTGGAGCACCCCACTCTTTTGGATGTCGACAAAAATTCCGACAAACTCGCCAAAAGTGCCAGCAGGAGAGGGCTTTCATGGGGTCAGGCGCAACCTGTGTTTCAAGAGCTTGAAGCCTGTGCGCGCCTTGCCCAGAAAACGGTAAAGTTGCGGTGCGTTCTTGTGCAGAACTGCGGAATTGGTGAAGGGGTAGACTGTCTGATCACTGCACGCCGCGAAGAGACCATATTCTGGACTCAAGGCGGCACGACAAACAAGAATCCTCGGCCAGGCAATCATCTTTTCAACTCACCGGATGTGCGACAACACTACACAAAAAAAGGCAAACGACAATTTGCAGACATTTGCAGGACAAGCCATCCAACCTGTCTTGTGATTTTACAGAATCAAGGCCATGAAGAGCCAAGCTGCATGAACTCCTTAAACAATCCGCCTCCATCAATGCCACTCTCGAGGCTGCCATCGGCTGCAACGAACCTCACGATTGACGCGGGTCATGGGGCACTTGTAGCTACAAATCAACCCACTCAGCCAGTCAAGAACAGCATGAAACAATCTACCTTAAGGCATAGTTCATAATTGAGCACCCACACTGGTGGCAGTTGAGTGGGGATGAGCCCGGCGGCTCCACCACGAAGACGGAGCGAAGCTCTGCCTCCGTGTTCAGGCGCTCGAAGGCCGCGTAGCCATCTTCCATTATGTAGTCCCGGCCTCAGAACTCAGTATCCGCCACGAAAACCATAGCTACCCTTCCCTTCCTGACAGGCTGCGAATTCGATGCCGTGGCAGGCTTGCACGCGCCCAATCGGCGCGAGTTTCTTCACGCTCCATCTGCAGAACGGACACAACAAAGCCGTGAACCCTTTGCAAACAATTGTCCGCTTGATGGCCACAAATCTCTCCTTGTCGGTCAGGAGCCAGGCTTGCATCAGGGCCACTCCTCAGCCAACAGTTCGTTGCAGGTGGAACTGGCTTCAAAGTATCTCAGCATCTATGTTGACCTGACTTGCGCACTTGTACAGGGCTGTGAGAAACGAAGGCCTAGCATGTGGAGCTTGATCCCTGGATGACTGGTTGCCATCACGGCACGGTCTTCGAATGGCACCATGTACGGAGCCTGCGGAATCAACAGCATGTCCCAATCTGCGGCCCAAACCCCATTTAACCCAATCCATGATTGCTGCCATGCCAGTCAGCAATGTTAGTCAAGAATGCGTAATTTCAGGATGAAAGCACAAGAATCTCACCCCTCATCCTCCAATCTTTCGTGGCTACCTTCTCAGCCGCCCCAACTTTCAAATGCATCCTTTTCATCATCTGCTGTGTCATACGTTCTTCTTGCTGTGGGGCACCCTAAGATCATGACTGGTATCTTCTTTCTTCCTTGTTCAGTTATTACATCGCTACAGCGGGATGCCGACAAAGTTGTCCCAGCTGCCGAATAGGTCCCTAGCCGAGAAGGTCAAAGTACCGTGCAATAGCCAGCAGGCCGGTCAAAGCACAGACTTCCCAAGCCGCCACAGCTGCCCTGGCATAGGCAACATCTGGTTCGCCCATACTTGCATACCATCGTAGCACTGAGTAGCTGGGGAAGTTTCGCCCGTTTGTCCACTCGGGTGACTCCAGGCTCCAGTTTTCTTGGGTGTTTCTCAAGACCCACTTTGATGAAATCAGGCAGGGCTTTTCTGAACTCAAGTGGTGTGAAGCGCGTATCCCTGTTTGGAGAAATCAACCAATTGCATGTTGTGTTTGCGTGGATTAGCTCCTTTAACAATGGCAGGGTCCCGCTTTTGGTCAACCAGGCGAAGGTGATCCGCGATCAAAACCTCCCACTCGAGCCAAAGGTCAATGCGTTCGTCCTTCGTGTCCATGCTGATGCGTGCTACTACGATCAAGGATGAGAGGAGGCTACTGCCAATCCGGGCTGTGCTTTCCGCGCGTGGGCTTGGAGGCTTTCGGTCGTATTCATGACACTTGCTGCTTGGAGCTTGCTCAGGGACTGGGTGGCAAGCGTTCATGCATGCAGGGCCTGGTCAGGGGCTTTGGAGGCAAGCGGCCTGAAACACAGGGGTGAGAGGTGGTTTCGTACTGATTGGATCGAATGCGCAAAGGACGGGACATGGTCTGCGTAATGCTGCGCACTGTGCCAAGCAGGCTAAATGATCCCCATTTGGACTGGCAAGGGGATATCGCAGTTTGGGCATCCGGCGCCCAGTTACACCGGACGACAACTCCTCCGACATGTTCAAGGAAGTGCCAAGGCTCATTACTCTGCCGCCAAGTTGCTGACATTCTGAGAACACCCTATCCAACTATAGCATACTCCCTGATTGCTCAGCAGACCGTTTTGTCACGTGGTTACTCGCAATGCTCTCCCCGGTTGTGGAGAGACTGATTTAAGCTTCCTGGCGACATGGGCAGAGCCGTTTGCAGATCTGGTCCCCCTTCAGTCACGCCTTTCAATGTGTGCAGCTCCTTGCAAACGGTGCAGCAATCACCTAGTCCCAAACGTTGTCTGTCACGCAGCCCACCTCGGTTCTGCGGGTCCCAGCAATAAATGACAACCGCCTGTGAATTTGCGCGTATGAATTCGCGCGTAAAAACGCGAGGGCCTTACGCTTCGCAGGTCCTGCGGGGCCCACGCGAGGATCCTACGCGTCCCACGTGGGTCCTACCGCGGGCCCTAGGACCAAGAAAAATGCAGGATTCCTATATCCACATCTGAATTAGTTGAACCTTCCGCCCCAGCGTCGGCTCACCCTGACCTAAGCCCAAGCCCTGCATCTCTCTCGTGTGTGGTTAAACTCCACATTGATTTAGACTTGCCCTTTAGGATGTTGGCCATCTACTTTTCTGCGCTGAGATCTCACCTCACGTGACCAAATGTTCAGGGCATGTGAGCAGATGTCGCCTCTGCTAAGGCTACCTCCAGCAATTTTGCTGAAGCTGTCTCCACTTTCGCGGGTGCTTCGCATGGCGCGTCTGCGCTTTCATTCCTCAGGGACAGGGAGTATCAGGACTATATCCATCCGGCCCCGGTGCTCTGATGTATGCCGTCTAGGAACACACCCAAGGAGGCTACCACTTTGGCAGAGATTTCTTGGAAGTTCTTGTCCTTCACACGACCATCAGGTACACAGTACACACGTGCGCAGGGCCCTTTGGGGGTAGCAAAGACTGTGCAGGTTTGAGGGGAGTGACAACCCTGGCCGCAACCTTTCCTGCAATGCGGAACGCAGCTGCGGCACCAACCACCTTGCCACTGCAACACGCGTGTTTCTTCTAAAGGCTTACGATGGCTTACGTTATGAAATGGGTCTGCACAAAAGGTGCGACTGCAAGGCCAGAGGTGACTAAGCGGAAAAACCGAAACATGTTCGCACTCACATCATGAGTTCAAGTCACCACGGCTTCACGTTCAGCCGCCGCATGCGGGTGACCACCATCGCCAGCATGTCTTTGAGGCGAATGCGGAGAAACTGGCCAGGACTCAACCCTCAGAAGCTGTTTTCAACACATGCGCATCCATTGCACATCCCAGGCGAGACTTTCAAGGGGACAGCTCGGTAACTCTGTGGATTCCCCGTTCTCGTGCCTTGCCCTGGTCTGAGAGAGGGCCCGGGTCAGGGCTGTCACGGAACATCGCCAGGAGAATCTGGTTCAAGTGTGGCCTCGGCTTTATAGCTGAGCTTAGCTGAGCTTAGCTGAGCTTAGCTGAGCTTAGCTGAGCCTTGCTGGGCATCAAGTTGAGACAGAAAGGGCCACGCCACAGACGATCATGGTCAAGCGTTGACCACCAGCCTGGAGCTACCGGACAGAAGAAATTCAGCAGGCCCAAAGGCTTCTTGTGCCATGGCCTTTGGGATCGTCCAACTCTGCATCGAAGAGGCAGCGCAGCCTCTCCTTTGCAAGGATGGACCAGGAGAGAAGCCTTTCAGATGTGAGGCATGTCTTTCAAGCATGTAGGCACGAAGAGCCGCAGAAAGTGCCTGATGGCTGCATCACTGCGATAAGCGGGCACATCCAGCTGCGACCAGCCGATAGCCAATGGATTGATCTGCTCCTCAGCAAGTGACAATATGGCTCCAGATTTCCTGCTCGACGACCCCAACAAACTCTATCGAACACGATTGTGCCCCCGCCCTCCAAGCAAGGGACAATCACATCAGTTCGAAATGCAAACGCCTGACAAATCAGCACAAAGAGCCCTGGCTCGACAACTCAGACATGTTTCGCGTCACTGTGCCACACTGCAACAGCACAGGCCCTTTTCGCTTTAAATTGGTCACCGCAAAAAAGTTGGGTTAGGCACGAGCCTGTCTACGTGAAGCATGTGTGCCGCACATCAGTCAATGACCTCCTCCTCCTCTTCCTCCTTCTGCTCCCCTTGTTTGGGTTCTTCTGCTTCATCTTCCTTTTGCTTCTCGAACGCGGCCCGCCGCATCTGCACCAGGGATTTTCGGCCAGGCTTGTCCGTCGATCCTGTGGCCTCTGGCGCCTTGGCGGCAGCGTAGCCACCTGAGCCACCCGCTGGTACAGGGGCTGTGCTTGGCGCTGGTGCTGAGGTCACTGGAACGGATGATGGTGCCGATGCTGAGGCTGGAGTTGGAGCTGTGGGAGCCGTGGGAGCTGCGCTGGCTGCGCTGGCGGTGCTCGTGGAAGGGTCTGAAGGGCTTGAGGCTGCAGGGACGCTCGCAGGGGCGGGCTCTGTACTGGGCTTGTCGCTGGCCCAGAAGTCCTCAAGCAAAGGGGCGGCTACTCCTTTGGCCCCACTCACCACGGTTGTAGCCGTGGTGCCAACAAGATCAACGGCATCAAGGGCTGCATCTTTGAAAGTAGCTACAGCCCCCTTCTCGCGGAAATCCTGCACTGTGCTGTGAATCTCGCTCTTCACTCCATCAACCAGTTGCATAACACTTCCGCGTTGCTGGGGAGCCGCTTGGTCACCGGTTTGTTCGGGTTTTGGGTCCACATCTATTAAAGAGATGGCCCCATCCACTGCCTTTCCGGCAGTGCTGCCTACTAGATTCACTGCCTTGCCAGCAGTACTTCCAACCATGTCGACCGCGTCAAACGCAGCATCTTTGAGTGCGCCTACAGCGCCCTTCTGCTTGAAGTCTTGAACTGTCTCTCTGAATTCTTGTCTGATGCTGGCCAGCAGCCCTGGATCTGTTCCATCGCCAGCAGCTGCTTCGGTGGCATCCGGGGCCACATCAGTTGTTGGAAGCACCGGAACCAGCACGGCTTCTTCCATTCCATCCACCTGCACCTGCGCACGAGGGGGCGAGGAGACACCATCCACTTGCAGCACGATAGCCTTCATTATGCGACCATCGCTGAATTGCAAAGGTACTTCAGCTCCGCGGGGCGGAACTCCATCATAGCGCAGCACGGCAGTTGCATTGCCATCGCCGTCCACAAGAGATTTCACATTGCCCAGGACCCAGGAGCCTGCGTCGGTCGCCATGTCACGAGCATCCAAGGCTGCATCTCGCAGGGCACCAATTGCACCCTTTTGGCGAAACTCATCCACGGTCCCCATGACTTCAGACCGCAACGCATTCCAAAGGCCAGCCATGACACAACACTAGCAGCTTTGGCTATAAGGCGGGACGCAAGGGCCTGTACCGCAAGCTTTGCTTGCTTCAACGAAGAACTAGCCGGGCCTATGATACAAAAAAAGCTTCGAAGCTAACTTGACCCAGCTTTGTCGGCGTTGTCTGTCACCATGATTGTTGCTGCAACAGATCTGCAGTCATGCCTGCTCAGCACACAATCGTAGCTCAGGCCTGCATTGTTTCTGGGTATGGCATCGTTGGCTCCTGAAAGCCAGCCCCTCAGTCTCTCTCTAAATGTTCATTGTTGCTTGCAGTGTGCAGTTGCCTGTCCTCGTAATAGAAGGACAACATGCGATCCAGCAGCCTCCAGCTTTAGCAAATCCAGACCAAGCATCAGCGTTTATGCGAGGTCTGGGCACCCCACTTCGTTCCCTTGACCTTTATGTACAAAAACTCAACCAGCTGTGCGCGCCACAGACTATGGCGCCACTTCGCCTGCGCATACGAGTAGGTTCAATGGGTCCAGTAGGCTCGTGCAGCAAGAATGCTATGCCATGTTTGACGCTCAAAAATCATGCGCCACCTGTTGCAAATTGCAAAACACTATTAGCTGCCATGGTGGACCAATCCTCGCTGCGTGACTCTTGCATGGCCGATCTGCGATATCAGTTACCGACCTACGAAGCGGAGCCTGGCTTTACTGCTGGCAGGAGAGTATACAGTGACAGGTCCCAATATATACCCGATTACATCCATTATCCCTGCCTAACCCCAATAGACCTGTAGAATGGGACTCAGGGACATCATCCAGCCTGGCGTGGGCCACCAGGCTGCTTCCAGAAGATGGCTGGCAACTTGGCCTGCACAGGTAAAACTCAGGAAGTCTCTGTTTGAAACGACCACGCTGGAAGCGGTCTTTCAAAAAAATGATCATTAGATGTTGTGCGCATATATTTGTAATGGAATCACATTTGTGGGCACAGTACCAAGTAAGGAGGCTCAATTAGAAACGAAAGTGGAAAATGAAAAGGAAACGGGACGTATAATCAACACAGGGGCCTAATAGGGGCTGATAAGGCCATACTGTGAAACTCAGTGCGACTTTTACGCAGCGACTGTTGGCCCCAAGTCCTGCCTTTAGCCAGAGAAGCCAGCCAACGATGTTCTCTGGCCTCAGGAAGATCAAAGGGATGCGTGACGCGCCTCCGCAAGACTACACACGAGGTATGCGCGGCTCGCCCATGTGGAGGAGGGCGGGGAACACGCTCCCCGCCACGCCGGCCTTAAACTTCACCGGATCGATACCCCTCGCTTAACGTAAATGCAGCAATACGGTTTGGAAACTTGCTGCTTCTCAGGCTTGGGGTCACAATTTCATGCAGCAGCAAATTCTTTGCGCATTGCGTGGGCTCGTGACGGCTCGTGAACATATGTTTGGAAGAACTGAACTTAGGGCTCCTTCTAGGGACTTGCCTCAACAGCTCACCTGTCATCGGACTATTGCAGTCAGAGTTCTGCAGCCGACGAGATTTTGTCGCGGCTTGCTTACAATGCCACTTAGCCGAGGAAACTCCAGCAGTTGCGAGAGTACTTTGCTTCTTCAGTGCAACGCAAGGGCATGCATTGGACCTTTGAGTTCAGCATGAGAGGCTTGTCCCCGAACTAACATACCCTTGCCCGGGAAGGCGGCATGAAAAGTGTTCCTATTTTGGAAATGATTATGGAATTTATTCCCACATTCCTGTGGGGTTCTAGTTGTTTTGATGCACTGCCGCCCGCCATGCCCTGGGTACTCTTCTGTCGCGCAAACATTTGGCACGCGCCCTTGTTCGCTTCAAAATCGCGCTCTCGCTCGAGACATCCTCAAAAAATCGGCGTTTTATGTTGATTCTCGATCAAAAAATAGGAGACTTCGCCCTTGAAGTAATTTTGCTAAAGGGTCGTAACGGAACTGGCCGCGCCCCGGTTTGAGGCAAAATTGCCCTGCCATGCGGGACATCCTCAAAATGTCGGGTTTTGCTTGCCTAAGAATTACTCAAAAACTGCGCTCCAGCGCGAGACAATTCGATGTCTTGCTTTTTGGATCATCTTCATATCTTCGAAAATTGCGCTCCCGTGCGGAGCATCCTCGACATTTCGTCGATGTACCTTCATCGAATTCGATCAAAATGACGTTCCCGTGCGGAGCATTCGGAAAAAATCATTTGTGAACGATGATGTCGAGGAGTTCTATACCAATTCTATATCAAACCACATCATATCAGTCCAGGTGTACTTCGTTCGAGGTGGCTTTCAGGGCTCAAGAGGGCGGTATTTGGCGGAGGTTTCCGGTGTAGGGTTATGAGGAGAGCTAAGGCTCTCAGGTGAGCGAAACTGCTCATCGGTAGCCATGGCAGGAAGGCATGCAAGCGGTCACTCCTTTTCAGAAAGCAGATGCGATGTACGAAGTTAGTTGCTTAGCTAAGTGATGCCTATATTGACGCACCACGAAGCCCATGCAGGGCCATCTAGAGCCATTGAGGCTTCGGCACTCCGCACTCAGCACTCAGCAGGATTCTGCACTCCTCCTTGGTCCGCTTCTTCGAACACGGACCACACATTCGTGGTGACGAAGGCTTTATGGCCCAAAGGTTCTCTCTGCTGCACACATTACACCACTGAAGGGTGGATTTGGTTTGAAGCCTCTTATGGCGCCAAAGCCACAAAACAAACCTTAGCTGTTTCTCGGTAGGCAGAGTTCTGCTTGCGACTTCAAATCTGGGGTCTGGGACAAGCCTCCAGCACAGCCGAGCCACCAGCTCTGGTTTATGTCCGGAAACAGTAAGATTCTCGCGGCGCAAACCCTCTCTCAATGCATCGCAATGCATCAAGGAGACAACATCACGACAAAGGCCACTTCTGTCCAAGTGCTGCGTGACATCATCATTCACAGAAGGAGTACTGCTTTGGGCCCCAGGGACCTGGTCAAGAAGGACTCTTCCAGGGTCTGTTCAGGTCTTGCGCGTAACGGAGTCACAGGAGCTCGCTGGCGAACTTCGCTCGCTTCACGCAGTGGCGTTCCAGGAGGCTGCTGAGAGGGTGCTCTCTCTCAGGCTGAGGTGTCACAGGATACTGCATAGGAGCTGCACTTCTCCGATGCTGCGGTGCTTCCTCCAACGAACAACGAAAAGCTGTCTGCACGGCTTGGTGAATATCTGAGGATGAAGGAACCTGCTGCTCTTGCTGAAGCCTATCAATCTCCAGTTCTGCAGTTAAACGTGCCAACTCCCTCAGCCTCTTCAACTTGATTTCCTTTCGCACAGAACGCCTAACACAGCCAACCAGCCATTTAGCCAACTCCCAGACCAGAATAGCCACAACAGCTACCAAACCTGAAACCAGAAGAAGCTCGTCCATGCCAGCTGAAGCCAACGGTTCCTTTGGCTCCTCCGTGTCAGAGGCTTGTGCACCTGGAACCCTTTCCAAAGCCACCATGATACAGTGAAGAGTGATTGCCCTGGCAAGCTGAGCGCACACCGCTTCTTGGGTTAACCCTTCGAAGCTCAATTGTCGAAGGAGATCCAGGAGCCTTGTACGGGGATGCATCTTGGTAGCCAGGTCCGCCAGCTGCCAGCGTCCTTCTGTGAGCTGAACTTCTATCAGACCCGAGGCCACCTGTTCACGAAGATATCCACTACGTACCTTCAGATGTCTCGTCCTCCAGCTACCGGCACCGCCAAGAAGCATGCTCGTTGCCGATGAGTTGTCGACTCTAAGCACACGACCCACCCGATATCCAAGGATTTCATCCAGTAAACAACCGATACTGTCCAGAAGAACTGAGGCAGTAGTTGCTTCCATTAGCTCGCTTTCCATTGTGGCAAGTGTAATCATGCCCTGTTTACCAGACTTCCAAGTAACGCGACTACCGTTTACCGTGACAACATAAGCACCGTACGACCTATCACCGTTGGGGGCGAAACTAGAGTCGCTGTAGCCTATCAACACAACCTCGGAAGAAACCCTGCTGGCTGCTGCTGTATTGTTGCTGGATGCCGATGCTGTGCTGTTGCTGGATGCGAGTGCCGTGTAAACATCTTGACCACCAAGAACGAGCTTCAACTCCACAGTCGACACCAAGTAGGCAAGAACTCTCTTGGCTATACGCGCTACCCTCCTTGGATGCTTAGAGACCCACTGTGCCATGTGGCATACCACAAATTGAAGATCTGGACGACATCGCATGGTAAGCCAAAGCTGCTCTCCAACCATCCGCTGGCCAAAGCGCAGTTCAGCTTCTGAGAAATCTTCAGGTTCAGGAGAAATATCGTCAGAAATCCGTTCTTCAGGACACGGCAACAGAGTTCCAGGGGAATCATGCATTCCATGAGAGCGCAGCAGGTCAAGGATGTACCCCTGTTGATGGATTTCGTAAGCTCCAGAGGGTCGCTGAAACACGTCCATGCCAAGGTAGCGCGTTCCACTACCATCTGAGGCCCATTTGAGAGCATTACACGGCCACTCTTCCAAAATCCATGCATGGACTGCCTTGACAACACTGCCCTCGGCTACATAGAACAGGTCGTCTACATAGGTTATGACGCACCAAGCCCTCATCATCCTCGAAGAAGATGAGCCACAACTTGGGGTCGACCTTTGACATCTTCAAAACCAGGTACTTGTCCTTGTAGGGGATGCGAGCCTGGGACAACCGAGCCGAACGGTATGCTGACCATATGGCAGGCGACTCCCGAAGGCCGTACAACGGCCTCAAGACAAGCCAATAGGCGTCTTCAGAGACGTAGTTGTTGTCGATGAGAAGTCGTGGTGGAACTACGGCGTAGCGGTGAAGGTGCTCTGGCCAAGACGCAGGAAGGAATGCCCCAGTGATATCAGCCGTTGCGCCCAGCCAGCCTCTTTTGGCTGTTGTCGCCAGCACTGTCCTGAACGTTTCTGCCGACGCACCTCCAGCATACAGAGAGCCGAACTGCTCTTCAGGAGCAGCAAAATTGCCGCACAGCACCAAACGATATTTTTGTTTGTACTTCTGGTTTTCGCTGCCCGGGGGGTTTAAGTGCGCGCACGCCCTTGCTGGGCACAAGCCGGAGAAAACCTTGACGTTCTAGACGACGGGCCTCTTCACGATTTATCTCAACCAAAGTGCCTCCTTGAAAGAGGTTGTCCAACTCCTTGCGGATGGCTCCGTGCCATCTGTCCACTACGGGCTTAACCTGAGACAGCGGGACTGTATGTACCACCTGCAGGTCACCATCCAAGGACTCAAGAAGCTGCTCATGGTCTGGCTCGATGGTCTCCGAAGCGGGCTTCAAGCACACTTTAAGGATAGCACGATCTTGAACCGAAAGGCCTTGAGCTGCGCGCTGGAGCATCTGCGTAATGCTCTGCTGAACCTTCTCGGCCTCCTCCTCAACAAGGCTGCCTGCTTGTCTTAAATCTTCAGCCAGCACTTGCTCCTCCTCAACTTCGCTCTTGCAGGTCGTCAAGAATCTGCTGCTGGGCCTCATTCAAGGTAAGAAGTGAAGACTCGCGCTCTCCGATCACTTCTTCCTCGTCTAAGCTGTCATGGTGCTGATTTCCTGTCGGACTTGTGTACTCAAGAGCTCCCTCCTCCTCACCGAAGGGAAGGAAGCCCAGGTCCTTCAAGTACTCAGCCTCCGCATTGTCGAAGTTCGAAAGCCTGGGAGTGTAGGCAATGACCATGATCCTTTCACCAGAATGGGCTTGTACTTCATGCCACTTCATGGGATCGAAGGAAAAGGTCTTGCCCTTGCTGGCCTCTATGATCTTACCCTTGAGCTCGAGGCCAGGCTTCACCTCCTTAGTCACGACAACGTCTTTGTCCGCAGGGACCTCATCCTCATCCAACTGAGTCCATAGGCCTCTATCCTCAAAGGAAGTCAAAGGACATAACCAATTTCTTGAACCCAAACGATTATGAAAATCTCTCTGGGCTCGTCCTCCTCCATTTCGCTGGATGACCACCGTTGCAAACTGCTTGGCACCCATGAACTCTCTCGCGAACTTAGCCAGGAATCTTGTTTACGTTAGGAAGTCTTTTCGTCCCATCACGCAATCCAGACACACCGCCATGAATGAAGCACCAGTCGCCCAGCTCGTAGCCTTTCCCTTTGGCTTTCTGCAAGAGGCCCTGGAGAACAACTGATGCACCTCTTCAAGCGTCTCAAACAACTGGAGAACGAGGGTCATACCCATGATCCCGGCCTTCAAATAGGACTCAGCAAGCTCTTCTGCTCTAGGTTCTGGGTCCGATAGAGGTCTCAAGGCCTTGACTGCTAAAGCTTCTTTATCGCGAAATGGCCCAGATGGATCTTCATGTTCTAGGGGTACTTCAAGGAGTTCTGGATGGTCTCTATGAACACCACATACCATAAGCCTTGGAAGACTTGTACCAAGAAACCCAACCATCGGCTCTTCCTCGTCAGTCCAAACACCAGCTGCTTCCACATGACCCACAACATGCCCTGATGGACCTTCATGTTCTGATGGTACTTCAGGAAGTTCTGGAGGGTTATCATTATGTCGTACTTCATGCGCTGCAAGAGGACGTTTCCCAGTAACCCTTCTAGAAGGCTTTGGAAAGCTTGCTTCAACAGGAGCAAGAGGCACAGCACTGTCCGGATCCTCAAAATCGGTTCTGAGGTGGAGTGATGTCACCATCCCTCCAGATGGAAACCGAACAACATGTCCTTGTCTGAGCTCATGCGACGGGCCTACGTAGACCCCCCCTTGCCATCTCTCATCGAGATCAAAGCGGCCGCCTGTTCCATAGATCTTGTTCTTGACTAAGACAGGTGATCTGAAGGGTATGATGTTCTTGGCTCGGCCTAGCGCGCACTCACGCTGCTGGAAAGCTGCAAACGCCATAGCAACTGGCCAGCAACAGGTATCGAGGCCTGCCGCTCTCAGAAGGGTTTTTGTTCGGGTTTTGACACCTGCTTCAGCACGACCGTTGGTTTCTGGGGTCTGAGCCTCGCCTGTAGTAGGGATCACATCTCGATGGAGAAGCCACGCGCGAAGCTTGCTTCCTCTTAGCTCACGCGCTCTGTCTGAATGGACTTTCGTTACTGGAAGCCCTTCAGAACGAAGCTGCAAGCACAGGCATGAGCCTAGATCTTAAAGGCACAGCATAGTGAAGAGTCTGGCACTCCATGGTGTCCCCCATGTCCTTATAGAGCTCTCAGAACTTTTGATTCGCTTGATCAAGCTCTCTTGGTCTTGAGGATCTAAAGGAGGGTCAGACGGACCCCCTTCATCAAGAAAATCTTCTCCTTCTGGAAACGGTTCTTCCTGCTCCAGGCCTTCACCCTCAGGTATTGGGACATCCTTGAAGCCAGAGACCTTTGGCATGACATACGTGCCTATCAGCGCGTACTTGTATCCTTTTCGGCCCCCAAACTCTCCTGATTTTCTAAAGGGTCCACAGACATCAGGGCTCTTCCAGTGGCAGCAGTCTGGATGCATGTTCTGCAACGACGATCAAATGGCAGGTGCCCATTGGCCACATGCCTTCTCTTCTCCAGTATCGAAGGAAGTTCCTTTTCCGTCCAAGGAATCGCCGAATCCAGTCTGTGAAGCATGTACCCCAAAAACATTTCCTCAGGTCGCACACGCCAACGATCCACAGCACGACCGACTTCTTGCTGGAAGGAAGCTTCCAAACATTCGGCCACGCCTTGGTTGATATCCCTTCGGGTACTTCAACATTGTCAAGAGCCTGCCAGGAGACCGCCCTTCATGGCAAGATTTGTGGCAATCAAGTAGTTTGCTCCATCTTCTTGCGATTCAATCTGCGTTCTGGGAACATGATACTCCCGCCTGAACAAACTCCACATATTGGACTTCCACATCGAACTTGCCGGAGTCGAACCTAGCACCAGGTATGGAGGAACGCACCCACGCATGACAGCACCTTGTCGTGCTACAGCCCATAGCAGAAGCTGTTTGGCCAAGAGCTCCACTCCGTCATTCGTAGGAGGATTACCAAGGATTCCTTCGGCTTCATACACATATTCTGGCAGAGCTTCAGATGATAGCCCCTGTTTCTTCCAGCCCTACTACAACCTCCCTAGAGGCCATCGGAACTGGACAAGCTGGGACAGGTGAAGCATCGACCCCTTCGGGATCACCTTCAAGAAAGTCCACGGGCAAGGCGCCTTGCAGGTACTTTTTATCGAAGACTGGATGCTCGCGAGGTTCGAGTTGCAAGTTCGAGCATGCGTTCGAGTCCCGTGATGATAAGAAGACGCGGTGTTGGGAGTGTGTAGCCTGGGTCATAGAAAGGGAGAATGCCCTGTAGCTATTAAGCTTGGTAAGTCCCCCAAATCCCCTAGCAAAACGGACCGATCGGTTACGAGCACTTCCACACCTGCGGCTTCATCAAGCCAGCAGCCACCAGCACCGTCTTTGCAGCAGCAGGCCTTGTTGGAATCGATCCAAGCAGCGTCAGCATCTACGCAGGTGGCAGCTCCAAGTCCTTTGCCTACTTCGTCGGCAGCTTCGACGTTGGAGTTTCCAGCCCCGAGAGAGAAAGAAGAGGAGGTAAGAGAGCTCCGTAAAGAGGCCAACGCCATGTTGAGCAAGCTCACCAAGCTTCAAGCGCTAGAAGTCCGAACCAATCACAGCGTGGGTGAGCTTAGCGCAGCAATAAAGGCCGCGGGGCTAGAAGGAGAAGAAGGTTTCGCTCTCCTGGACTCTGGAGCATCGCATGCCTTTAAGACTGAAGAGCGAGCTGTGGTTGATCAAGCTGTTCCTGTTCGAGTGGAGTTAGCTGGAGGTCAGTACATCACTCTCAAGCAAAACCGTGCTGGAGCGCTGTTGGCAGCTGCTGATGATCCCGAAGCAGCTAACGCAACCCCAATTCTTCCTTTGGGGGCGTTGGTTCAGAAGCTGGGGCGCGAACTGACATCGACGCGCAAGGGCGGCCTAAAGGTTATACATCCACGGTTTGGCGTGCTCAAGACCTTTGTCAAGGGTAACCATCCAATGCTCGCGGAGACCCAGGCTTTGGAAATCATTGCCCAGCTGGAAGAGCAGCGCCTTCAGTCTTTAGAGGCCTCTATGGCAGAAGCATTTGTTCGTACTCTGGACTATGAAGAGATGCAGTCTTGGGATTTTCTGTTGGGTAAGTTTGTGGTAGAGGTGGACGTGAGTGTCTTCTTGAAGCGCTGTCATTGCCAAGCTCCCCACTTGGAGAACTTCCTCAACATGTTCCTTCTCTTGTAGATGTTCATGTTGAGCTCAACGATAAGCAAGGATGGAAGTACCTCAAGGCACTCCCGCCGAACCGGAGCATGCGTAAGGCCATGACGACAAGGCGGTGGATCGTGAGACTTCACAGGCGCGAAGGGGAGGCTGATCTTCAAGTTAGCAACTCAGATGGTGCCGTGACCGTTGATTGCAACGTGGCAAGGAGAAAGCGACTTTCCTTGAAGGGTGACAGTGCCATGTACAAGGCTCTTATGTGGGCAGCAGCGAGAGGGCAGATTGAGGGCCCCCTAGAATCTCCCGCGAGAAATTCATCTTCAAACGGGAGGAATCCCGGAAAGGCGGAAAATGGCTCCGTTTTCAGGGACAGAAATCGCCATTTTCTGAGCCCTAGAATCTCCCGAGAAATTCATCCCCAAAGGGAGAAATCCAGGAAAGCCTAAACGGGAGGAAAGCCAGGAAAGCCGGAAAATGGCTCCGTTTTCAATTACCTCTAGGACAGAAATCGCCGCTTGCTGAGCCCCCAGAATCTCTCGAGAAATTCATCTCCAAACGGGAGGAATCCCGGAAAGGCGGAAAATGGCTCTGTTTTCAATTGCCTCTATAGGGACAGAAATCGCCGTTTTCTGAGCCCTTAGAATTTTCCAAGAAATTCATCCCCAAACGGGAGGAATCCCGGAAAGGCGGAAAATGCCTCCGTTTTCAATTACATCAGAGACCACCGTTTTCTGAGCCCCTAGAATCTCCCGAGAAATTCATCCCCATCACCGTTTTCTGAGCCCCTAGAATCTCCCGAGAAATTCATCCCCAAACTGGAGGACCCTTACACTCCTCCTCTACACGTCTCCGCGAACGTCACAGGTTCCGGCCTCTGCTCCCTTGCAACTCCTCTTCTAGACCACTTGAAATTCGTCTTCTACAGACCCTCCCACGAACCTCTCGGCCCTTGGTTTCTGAGACAAGGTCTGCGGCAGACTTGAATGTTTTAAAGCATGCACATGTACGGAATTGTTCACGCACTCGTTTTCCACACGTGGGGATAGAAGTCCTGTCCAGCATCCTGGTGCTGCCTGCTGCCCTGTGTCAACCTGACTGTGCACCTGAGCTTTGCTGCGCCTGGTTGACAGGCCTGTGCTGCGAAGAACAGGCTAGGTGACGCAGGCTGAAGTCCTGTACGACCTGGAAAACCCACAAATTGACTGGTTTGGCAGCCCACCTGCAATTGAGTATGCCTTTGCAAACTGATTGACAAGTTAGGCACACTTGGGCATGGCGAAAATCGACAGTTGGCGCGAAGACTAACGCCTTAAACATGGCGCGGCCACAAACAAAGCAACCTGTCTCTACCCTGCTTGAGGACGCGGTGGCTTCCTGAGCCAGGATTCTTGCGCCCTGCACAACCTGTTCGGTCTCTTCTCCTTCACTACTCGACGAAGAAGACTGCCCGGGTTGGAAGAGCCCGAGGAGGAGTCTGACAAGGTCCACCTGCCAGGCCTGTGTCATCAGGGTTGAACTTCTTCATAGGCGTCATCTGCTTGCCTGGACAGGTGTTCCAGCCAAAGGACCTGGGCCAGAGTTAGTGCCAGTCCTGGTTTCGGAGGTACTGGTGAGCCAGCCCTGTGGCACGAGCTGATCGAAGCTCACGCGCTGGCACTGAAAGTCCTAAGATACTTGAGCAGAAGTTGAGCGCCTGAAGCAACTGGTCTGGGGCTGAACTGTCCTTCTTCTCTGTCCTGAGCCTTTTGCAGTAGAGAAAGACTATGGGCTCCGATATCGCTTCTGCTGGGAAGGTCTTCAAGACCCAGCTGCCAAATCTCAGCATGGAGCTAGCTCTGCACAACAAGTGCCTGTAGCCTTCTTGCTGAAGATCATGTCCGGGTTGCCTAGTTCCACCGAAAAATCTTCGTGGTGAATCTGGCTGAGAACAACCGGGTCAAAAAGCCTAGGAATCAAGCAAATCACCTGATCCCACTTGGTGAGAGCTGCTTGTCTCTCACGGAGATTGCTCAGAGAGTGGGAATGTAAATTGTGTGTCGTCAGTGCATCATTCTGTCATTCTTTTTCATCCACTGCAAGTGCGATCTCTGGCACGCTTTCTTTGCGAAGAGTCCTGACGGCCGTGCAGCTTGGCGACATGCGACCCGGGATGCGGGAGCCGCCGCAGACTGGCAGCAGATGTCATGGGGGCTTATCTGGGGTGCTCTTCTGGCGATGCGGCCTAATGATCGGGATCTGGTCTCTCCGAGTGCTGGCCGGTTTGGGTTCGCCTGTCCCTTCTCGGATTTCTCGGAAAGCTGCTGCCTGTGCTCATAAGATGCACGCCGGCACTCAAAAGGCGGGCAGATTCAGACTCCTGCTCTCGAGACGGTCCTTGGGTGCGCTTGCTTGGATGTGCACTTGCAATTGACAGTGTGTTGTTTTGCTTGATCTTCTTGCTCGAGTGGATGCCAGTTTCTTTCTGTTGTTGCTAGCCTGCACTGGGCTTGACTGCCATCCAGTTCATCGAGACCACGAAGTGT
>CAJNIZ010019913.1:25609-68400 GCA_905231905.1 Symbiodinium pilosum | reverse complement strand
TAAACCCTAAACCCTACACCGCGAGCTGCAGGCATAGGGATGACATAAGGCAGGGCATTTCTCAATTCCCAGGCTGTTCGTCTTTATTTTGCCGGAGTGTCTCGAGGATTCCATATCTAATATCCCCTAAGAGTCCAAGGACCCAANNGGGCTTTAGGGCCCAAAGACCATTAATATTCTAGTATTTGGGCCCTAAAACCCTATCATTTAGCTCCTATATACCCCTACAGAATCCCCTAATATCCCCCTATATCTCCTTTTAAAGGGACCCTAGTATTTGGGTCCTTGGACCCTTAAGGATCACAAGGTATTACCAGCAGGTCTTGGTTGAGAAGCAGAAGTGTCCGTAGGGCATGTCAAGCTTTCTTTCGATAGGGAGTTCGGCTTTTCTCCACAAGAGGGTTTAGGGTTTAGGGTTTAGGGTGAGTTTTGCCCATGTGCGGTTAGCCCTCACTCACAAGCAAAACATCAAACAAATCGGCAGTAACAAATAACACCCGCACGGGATTCTGTGATATTATCCCATACAGGTAGGGATCTGCGCTCCCCTTCTGAAGGCTATTGCTTAGATACTGCTCCTGCCCAATAACAGTCCCCCAGTATCGAAAGTGTAGCAATGCCTCACGCTTATACTGGTTGAACGCATGACGGTTACGGGGTATAGTCCCCCTCAAGTAGATAGACTATGGGGTATATAGGGATCTTGCTATAATATACCCCAAAGCCATATTCTATCTACTTAAGGGGTACTATAACCCTACACCATAATCCCGAAACCCCAAACCCTAAACCCTAAACCCCCAACCCTAAACCCTAAACCCCAAATCCTAAACTACCCTAAACCAGGGAGATTGGGTTCTGCAAGCATCCTGCCTCCTTCCGCATTGTCGTCATCGTGTTGAATCGGTCCGTGCCTCTCACCGAAAGCACCAAACTACTGCGTTGAGGGATAATGAACAGCCCAGGATAAGAAGTACAGCCGAGCGAAAGCCTACCATCCTCTGGGTTGGCCCCGGAAAGCCCAAGGGGTATAGGGTTTAGGCCGTTGAAAACAATCGTATGGGTTTAGGGTTTAGGGTTTAGGGTTTAGAGTTTAGGGTATAGGCCATTGAAAACAATCGTATGGGTTTAGGGGTTTAGGGTTTAGGGTTTTAGGGTTTAGGGTGTAGGGTTTAGGGTCTAGGGTTTAGGGGTTTAGGGTTTAGGCCATTGAAAACAATCGTATGGGTTTAGGGGTTTAGGGTTTAGGGTTTTAAGGTTTTAGGGTTTAGGGTGTAGGGTTTAGGGTTTAGAGTTTAGGGTTTAGGCCATTGAAAACAATTGTATGGGTTTAGGGGTTTAGGGTTTAGGATTTAGGGTATTGGGGTTGTGTTGGGATAGTGGAAAACGAAATGGAAATTGCTACAATATTGGGGTTATGTTAGTGTTTAGGGTTTAGGGTTCCCCATTAAAGCCGTTACGGAGAATATTGCCTACCCGGTCCTTTGAAAACTACCTGTTTGTAAGAGGCCACGCAAAGGCAGAAAAAACAATGAATTAGTGGATCGAGATCCAGGAGTATGTACATAATTAGGTCTTAGCAGATTTTGATTAGGGTTAAGGGTTCAGGGTTTCGGGATCAGGGTTCAGGGTTAACATCCCAGACACTCAATACACGCGTTCAGACGAGCAATGTGTCATCTTGCACAATATGAGGGCCCCTCAGCTGCTTTAACGAGTGTATGTCATAGCGTCCCCAGTATACCGTAATATCCCCAATATACTCTAACATCGCATTGGAAAGCGTATCCCTCTTCAAGGGTATACTATAGTACCCCCAGTATACTAGAACATCCAATTTGAAAGAGTAACCCTTTTCAAGGGCGACCCTCAAACTCTTGAACCCCAAACCTTACACCAGAAAGCCCCAAATAGTCCTAAAACCTAAGCCCTGAACCCTGAACCCTATAGGCCCTAAACCCTGAACCCTATAGACCCTAAACCCTAAACCCTAAACCCCAAACTCCTAGGGGCCTTTGGGCTCTAAGAAGGCTTTTTCGGGAGATCGGAACGGTGACGCGTACGTACCCTGGCCCCCAAGCACGAAGCCGCCAAGCTTTATGTTCCATAGGGCTTAGGGGTTGAGGGCTTTTGGGGTTTAGGGTTGAGAGGTTTAGGGTGTTAGGGTTTAGGGCTCAGGGTTTCGGGTCTAAGTTCGGGTTTAAGGTTTACAGCAGGTTAACAGCCAAACCTTACCCTGAAGTACCCTAAAGATCCGAATACCCCAATATAGATACAATTCATCAACTTTAGGGCCCAATGTAGTCACTTTTTTGACCCGGAGCCCAGGGTTAGACCACGGACACTATAAGGTCTTAACCCTATAAACCCTAAATCCCCCAGACCTCTGTTCGTTGAGGCAAGGGAGAGCTCGGCATTGAAACGTGTGGCGGTGAGGCCATCAGTCCTCAGTTGGGACTCGGCCTAAAACATCCAAGCCCTAAACCCTATAGACTCTATAGACCCTATAGACCCTAGACCCTAAACCCTATAGACCCTAAACCCTTCAGACCCTAAACTCTAAACCCTAAATGCAATCCCTAAACCCAACAACAAGTATTTGCCTCAGTATAGAATGGCACTGTATTGGGAACTGGGGAAGGGTCCACGTGATGATTGTGAGGTGGAGGGCATTGTTCTGGACAACGACTTGAGGTCTTTAGAACAGGGCATCAAGTTCGTTGGGCATTGTATGGCACCTTCCTTCAAGACGGTACCTTGCGCCAACCAAAAAATGCAACGCCACAACGTACACCCGCAGCTCTAGCCTCGATATCTTCCATATAAGCCCTTCATAATGCCCTAAAGCCTAAACTGGGTACTGTGATAGGGCGCTGCACCAGAAGCCATGCCGAGTGGCACGGCGCAGCCAGCAGGGAGGTTCTCCACGGTACCGTCCACCATGCAATCCTGCCCGCTGTAGGATGTAGGGGCACAAGCAAAAACTCGAAATGGGGTTAGGGTTTGAGATTTATGGCAGAGGGTTTGGGGTAAGGAACTATATGGGTTTCATCACATGGGCAGCTTTCAATTTATGGTCCTGCTCCTGTAACTCTAAATTTGAATTGTGTTTAATTTTTCTTCGATGCAAAGAAGGACCCAACAATTTCGAGAAGCTCGGTGGGGAGGGCTATCTTTGACATTGAAAGGTTTCAGGAGCCGAGACGCTACCCTCCCCCGTAGTAAGGATGGAATCGCAAAGAATAGGACCTCTGTAAAGGATAGCAGTCTTCAAAAGGGACATTACACGGGACACCATAGCACAAATGACTTCAGGAATAGCACTTCCTTACGGGCGTTGGGCTCCGTGATTCATGGCAGGGCAGGTTGACTCCACCTTTTTCTGTGGGCATCCACAGGTTCAGATGTGGATTCCCGAGAGAGAAAAAAATCCTCGTCTTATATACACTTCAATCACTATAAATGCTCGTGGAAAAGAAGGCCCGCGGATTTTTCGGAACCGCCGTGAAAGCTACAGCCAAGATTCCGCATATACTCAATGGACATGGGTTCCTAATAGAATATTTTAGAAACTATACTGCAGTACCAGCGGCAACCCTACGTCAACCCTCAATGGGCCCTTGGTAACCCTAGTAATGATTGTAACTCATGTGGCGGTTGGGAGTTTGGAGGCTGGGCCTCAAACGCCTACATCAAAGTGGAGTAGCGCAGCAGGGATATGGGGGTTTCCTGGAGAACAGCGGTCCTTGGGGGGGTACCTAGGACGCGGTGTGCCTCTATAATCTTCATAAAAACCACACGAAAAAAGAACTCACCGAAGATCGGGAAGGATGCTGATTGTGAGTACCTCTCAAGCTTAGCTCTCAAGCCACACTACGTTCTGGCAAACTAGGATTGAATCCACCTAAAAAAGGTTGTGGGGTTCTTTTCCTTTTTGGAGAAGGCTATGTGCGGTTCCATGTTAATTTCAAGGAGGGTACACAGTCTCTGCTTCTCGGCCTACTTAGTATAATGAAGAATTAAACAGGAAAACCTTGACAATTACATGAAACTTGGTTTGCAAAGGTATGGAACAAAAATCTGTCCCGTTGAATTTGATTTTGGAAGATCTTGTACTATGGCTATACGACTGTTATGCGAGTACAACCTTGGTACGTATTCAGGCTAGGGCTCCGGGTTTAGGGACTATTTGGACTAAACCCTAAACTTAAGACCTAAACCCTAAACCCGAAACCCCAAACGCTAGAACCTAAAGCCGGAAAACCCCAACTTATGCTGTCACATCTCCTGCTCACAGCATGCTAGATACACAGCTATGGTTTCAGGCTTGAAGCTTAGGGCGCTAAAAACCTCAGCTAGAGTCTAAAGTCCTACTATTCCCCCTTAGTAAGCCCTGTAGTAGTCCCGTATGTAATGTGGCCTATGGAACCCCCTTTAGGAGTTAAGACATATATGGCTCAAGTGAGCTGATCAGACCAAGAGTAGCGAGGGAGCATGCAAGGCCAAACTCCAAACAAACTCCGAACCCATAGCCCTAAATCCTAAGCCCTTCACCTCAAACAGACCTACCAAGGGATATTCCAATGTACCAGAAGGGCCCCCTCTAAGAAACCCGTTTTTCTGAGGGCTTAGAATTAGAGTTCAGGTGTAGTTGATAATCTCTCTTTGTCCAGAAACCCGTTTTTCTGAGGGTTTAGAATTAGAGTTCCAGTGTAGTTGATAATCCCTATACACATTGTATGATGGCAATATGATGGGGGTTTCCCTAAATAAGTTGTAGGTTTTGTGGGGGTCTGTATGATACGGATTATAGTATATGAGGGTCTATATGGGGTCGTCATGCTTTGCGAAACTGTCATATACCGCAGGAAACATGCACCTGCTTTCCCTTGACATGAAGAGCTCTAAGCAACCTACTCTTGACACACGCACCCCACATCTCCAATTCCTCGGTATAATTGTACACAATATGGGGACCCTGGGTGGCGCATGATTTCCTAGGTCAGCCCTAACGCTGAACCCCAGACCCTAAACCCCAACCCTAAATCCTAAACCCTAAACCCTTGGCATTCTGCTCAAGCCCCGCCGTGTCAGACCACTTCAGGGAGTTGCGATAACGGGAGCCGACGCTGTTGCGGTACCTGCAGGCGTCGGGTCTAGGCCGTGCAGATGCCAATACGAGGCTACCTAAACCCCCGAAGTAGGTAAAATGATCGCCCAAAACCATTAAGAAAAGCCCAAAGGTCCATTATTCCACATACTTTAGGGATTTAGGTAGTACCAAGACTGATATGAACTATAAGCTAAACTCCTAGTATCCCCCGTAAGAAGCCCTATAGCAGTCGCCATATATATATCCCCCCTATATCATCACCACCCTTGCGGAGTGTAGACCACGGCTCATATGTACTACTGATAGGACAGCCTGGGACCATGCCACCCACGGGCCCTTTAACCTTACCTTAACCTACCAAAACCTACTTTTTTGAAGGGTCCCATTATAATCCCTGATATAGATTTCATAGGAAACCTATAAAAAAAAGAGTAGGTTTTGGTAGGTTACGGTATCCCCTAAGTCCCACAAAGATAACTCTAAAGTTATGCACGGAACCCCGAACCCTAAAGCCTACAGTAAACCCTAAAGCCCTGAAACTCTAAGACCTAAACCCTAAACCCTAAACCCTTAACAACTTGAATCCCGAACCCCTGTATGATCAAAGTTTACTTGGCGGTTATAGGGTTGAAGGTTTAGGATGAACCAAGTAACATGGTGGCTGGGAAGTCTATTCGGATGTGTAGTAGGGAATGCCAGTCAAGATGAACACTACCATCGTATGTAGGGATAGGGTTTAGGTCCTGGCGTTCTCTTGCTGATTGAGCCAAATAGTTAAGATTAGATTGCGGTCATAGAGTCATAGATTGCTATACCCCGAGCAGGATATGATCTTGCTCCGTGTTGAAACACAAGTGTTCCCAATCAAAATGCTGTTCATCTGAAAACCAGTTGCAGGAAATTCAAGGCAAGACCGTCATATAGCCCGTTGAAAGAGGCCACACAGCTCCCACCCTAGCATCCACACTCACTCTCCACCGTCCTCGTACTCGTAGCACTGAATCATCCAAAGCCCCAAGCCCTAAGCCGTTAACCCCTGAATCCTAAACCCTAAACCCTAGATCGTAGATCCTGAACCCTAAATCCCAAACCCTCAACCCTAGATCCTAAATCCTAAGCTCAAATCCCAAACCCTAAACCCTAAATCCTAAATCCTAAACCCTGAACCCTAAACCCCTAAACCGCAAACACATGCAGAGTCAGAGTGGCCAGAAGTGGAGAGCAGAGTAGAACTCGTTGCGATTCTGGCAGCAGGGTTAAGGGTTTAAAGGTTTAGGGGTTTAGGGTTTCGGGGTACATTGGGGTTACATTGGGGTTATATTAGGGTTATATTCGGGTTCTATTGGAGGTCAACTTAAGTAACTTCAGGGTTTAGGGTCTAGGCGTTACACTGTCCCCTATACTTAGGGGCTTAGGTTTAAGGATTTTATTCACAGAATTTGGCAGAAAGCGTAGGTAATGGAGGAGCGGACGATGGGCTTAGGGTTT
This sequence comes from Symbiodinium pilosum, assembly GCA_905231905.1. Taxonomy (NCBI): domain Eukaryota; class Dinophyceae; order Suessiales; family Symbiodiniaceae; genus Symbiodinium; species Symbiodinium pilosum. Next base: position 61,799 of record CAJNIZ010019913.1, on the reverse strand, counting down.
TCGGGTTGCCATGGCCGCGAGATTGGCTTACTATAGTAGTTTCTATTTTCTTTTCCATTATCCACATATAACCCCATATATACCTAATATATACCCAATAATCCCTATAGTTTCCATTTTCTTTTCCATTATCCACATATATAATTTTCATTCATTCAGGGCTGATGGCTCAGGCTTTCTGTACTGGATCCAGTTCCCCAAATTAGGGGGTTTAGGGTTTAGGGTGGGAGCAGTACCCCAAGCACACTAGCATGGTTTGAGGTTGAGGCGTCATAGGGTGATGCAGCATTGTGTCCATCAGGCGGAGCATACCACTGATAATCCCCTCCCCCAAATAGCAAAAAAGCTCACCCCCTTCAAGACCAATTTTGCCCGCATTGTACAAGGATATCACACTTGGGATATGCTGTTTCGTGCTTTGGTACTTGCGCCTTTCTCCTGAGGTCTCTATATACTCAAAGTTGTAATTACCGAAATGCTGCTGCGTGAGAGCAGCATCCAAGGGATACTTGGGGTCACACATAATTCCGTCCATCAAAAGCATGACGTTGGCCGTCACACTTCAAATTGTTGATGTCTTCTGGACCGCCTTTAGACATATGAGCCGTGGACACATTATATAGTGTGTTCCGTAGACGCCCTAAACACCCTATACATATCCCTCAACCCAACACCTAAACCCTACTTGGAGGGTCATGGGGACTTAGTAAGTAGCTTAATAATTGGGATAAGTAGGAATACTATTTGAGTTATAAAGGTTATTTGCCCAGTTACGAAGTCCCCCTACCCTCCAAGCACACCCTCAGCTCGATGATCTGACGCCTGCACCACACAGTTTAGGGTTTAGGACGTAATTTAAGGGACTATTGTATCCCTTCAAGAAGACCCCTACGCAAGTAGGTTTCCTAAGCCGGTCGTGGCCCCAGACTCCCACAAAGTAGGCGCCCTAAATCCTAAAAACCCACCGTTCACTAAAGTCTTCCCACAGCCCCGCCGTGAAAGTCGCGGCTGGGTCGGTCCGTGAAGGCGTAAACGAAGAAGACAGAGTCTCAGCCTGCTGAAGTGAACATTTGAGGTCTAAGATTTCGGGTTTAGGGGTTTAGGGGTTAGGGTTTAGGGTTAGGTTTCGAGGAATTTTGGTAACCCCAACCCCCAAATTTAGGGCCCTAGAACCATCATATGGGGTTCTCATTTTTTGGTGTTAGGGTCTCGGCCTGCTAGAGTGAACGTTTGATGTTGGCGGCTCAGGTTCTGAACCCCAGGGATAATGGAAAAGAAAATGGAAACTGCCATATAGGATTACATAGGGTTTCGGGTTGGGATAATGGAAAAGAAAATGGAAACTACAATCGTATGTTGGGGAAATATTGGGAGAATGGAGAAGGAAATGGAAACTACTATTTGGAGTTTAGGGTTTAGAGTGTAAACTCCTCAAAGGGGGCTATATAGGGGGCTAGTGCAGGGGGATTAAGGGGGATACTGGAAGTTGAGGCTTAGGGTTTAGGGTCTCATCCTTTCTCGCCTATCAAAAAATATGTTCCTGAAGGAGCCCGGGAAGATTCATTTTGGTGCTGGTAAACCCTAAACCCTAATTAATACCAGGGAGAAGGGATCCTCCCACTAAAGGTATCTCTCAGGCCAGATGTGCCGAAGGTATGAGGCCAATGCTGTTGCAATAAAGCAATGCGCCCTAAGATCGTGGCTAATGGTGCTTGCAACCGCCCTTGCTGCTCTGACTCCTTGCTCACCCCTTCATTCCAAAACAGCTGCTGCGACTCCTTAAACCCTAAACCCTAAACCCTACGGTGGATACTAAAAATCCTGCATGACCCTAGGTACCTTATACCTTGGGAATTATGGGACTATAGTACATCTAGGTCATGCAGGATTTTTAGTATCAACAGCACCACTCAGTATCATCGCCCCGATGGCTTTTGCTAGTGCTATATCTCACCACCCCAGGAGTTCAATGTCACACGGTTTAGGGTTTAGGGTTTAGGGTTTAGGGGCAGAAGCACTGGTGGAAGAAGCAGATGCATGATGCCGTGTCCTAAGCTGGTTTTGCACTCCTTGCATACAAGGACAGTGGTCACTTACACCATGGTCTAAACTCCTAGTATCCCCCATAACCCCTGTCTTATTTAGACTGTAGCTCATGGAAAAGACAGTTTTCAGGTTGCATTTTTCTTGGGGGAAGGAAGTGGTGCACAACTTTTTACACGAGCGGAGGCCAAGCCATTCACCAGGAATGCCTTGTGCAGGGTTGTGAAAATACTAGGTCCAATACATGGGCTGTAGTCTAAACTCCTTAAAGAGGGGAATATAGGGGACTCTGTAGGGTTCCCACTATAGGGCGGCTTATTCTGGAGGATACTGAGCAATTAGACTTCAGCTTGTAGACCGATTGTAACATGGCAACAAGCCTTCATACACGAGCTATCGGATACCTGCGTAATCTCAGGGTCCGTAACCCCAAAAGTGCCCATAGCTAGGATCCAAGAAACACAGAAAGGTTGCGATTAGGGGCCAATGGTTAAGCGTAGAGGTCCCAAGTGATGAGACTGTACAGTGCTAGGGTTTAGGATACCCCGAAGAATCTGTTCGCGTTAAATAAGTGATATTCCTTACGGGCCCAAGGATCACGAAGATATTCCTTAATTCAGGGCGTGCCCAGAACACGGCGCCAGGACCACTCATGCGGTAGCTTCCCAAAACCAGGCGACCCCAATATAGACCCTAAACCCTAAACCCTAAACCCTAAATCAATATATACTCTAAATCCTTCTTACCGGGAACCCAAGATGGTATCCCTAATCATGGTAAGCCCCCCTGGTTTTAGGGTTTAGGATTGAGGGTTTAGGATTTAGGGTTTAGGATTTAGGGTTTAGGGTTTAGGATTTAGGGTTTAGGGGTATTCTTCAATTCAAGGGTGGGAGGCTAGCGGCCTGGTTGGGCTCAGTCGCCCACTCCATGAATTCCCGGTACCAACTGTCGACGACCACGTCCTGTCAGACGGTAACCCTAAGGGTCCAAGTATCTGATAATCACCCAAAACCAAGACTATAAACCAAAACCCAAGTACCCAATTATTGGGTACTTGGAAACTACATTCCCTTAACCCTATAGACCCTATATATCCTTATATATCCCCTTTAAAGGGACCTAATTATTGGGTACATGGACCCTTTGGGTAATATTCACTGAAATAACTTCAAAGCTGAAAGGTATAGGGATACCTTTTTGGGGGTCCATATAATAAGGGCTATAGTATATTGGGGTCTATGTTGGGGTACCCTCATTTGGGAAACTACTATATCTAAGCATACTACTGTTGCTGGAGGAAATCTTGCACCACCTCAAGCGGCCTAAATCTGTTTAGGGTTTAAACCCCTACATCGCTGTCTTCGGCAAAGGCATAAGGAAACGTGGAAATGATGCAGTGGGGGGGTTGTTTAGGGTTTAGATCCCCAAACCCTACTACAGTGCTGATTGGTTGGTTCGCCTGGGTGCTTGCTAAATCCATGTTGAACAATCTCTCCCCGCTCTACATCGTTTTATGAGATATGGATTCTTCCACAACTGCAGGTCCCCGAATGGATATTCCTTGCGAGAAAGCGTCCCTAACTTTGGGAAACTCCACGTCAACGCCTGGTGGCCAAAAAGCGTAGTCCGCAAAACCAGTAACACGGGCATGAAAACACAGTTTAAGGGGTCGCAGGATCCTACACTACCTCCAGCCTAACACCCCCAAGCCCCCAACAAAAATGTCCCAACAAACCATACATAAACCTTTCTTCAAACTTCTTCAGGGCAGGGGAAGCATCATGCTGGGGATAGTTTGGGGTCCTATATGAGCTATGGTCTAAGCTACTAGTATCCCACTTAATAACCCCTACAATAATCCCTTGTCAATGCCCTGCATAGTCCCCTTTAAGGAGCTTAGACCCTAAACCCTAAATCCCAAACCCTGAACCCTAGATACTCTCCTAGATAACCCCCCTTTAGATTATTTCCTACATGGATGGTGGTATGGACTCAGTTGGCCTGAACCGTATGATCCTCCACCCCCCCCCCCGGTATCGTGGCTAACGGGGAAAGAAGGAATGGAATATGGGGTATACTAAAACTAAGGGCCTCATACCTTGGGAACTATGAAACTATAATATGCTGAGGTCATGCAAGAGGACTTTGCAGGGGAGAAACTGCAGAGCATCATAGTAGCACTACTACACGGCCCCATTCCCTGATCGCCTACTAAGCGCCGGTAAGCGCAGGGTTGGACACAAGTGATAGCCTATAAACCCTAAACCATAAGAAGTCCTTGTTGATCAAGTCTGAGGAGTTCAGGTATGAGTAGACATCGTGCCTGGGCATCATTAGAGGACTAGAGCACGATCTTACAGCTCAGGGTTGTGCGGATGAGATTGATGGTTCTCTACGGGCTTTTTACCCGAGGTCGCAAATTGAGAGGGAATAGTCATACATGCATGAAATTGAGAGCATGTCAAGCCAACTGACCAAATGAAAGTGCGGATTCCCTGTTTCGCTTGTGCTTAGCCATTGATGGAGAAATGTTTCCCTCAGGAAGCCCCGACATGATACCCAGCAATAATCCAAATATACCATCCTTCTGTTGCCTGCAAACTACCAGTATTGCATGTTGCAATCGCCCTCTGGTAGGTTCGGGGGTTTCCAAAATTAGGGGGTACCATGTTGGGGGTCCCTATAATAAGGATTACAGTATTTGCAGGTCTATATTGGGGTCCCCTTATTTAGGGAAACTACCATTTATGTCCTACTTGCCCTTCAACCTACCTACGAGGGAGGATTGTCAGAGCTCAGGCTTCCTAAACGCTACCTGGAGGGTCAGGGGGACTTAGTAAGTAGGTTCATGGGTTTAGGGTTTAGGGTTTAGGGTTCCTATAACCCATATAGTAACCCCACTTATCGCCATTCTTAACCTACTTACTAAGTGCCCCTGACCCTCCAAGCAAGCCCTTGGGCCGAAATCGCGTTTGCTTGTCGGGACAACCTCCAGACCACGCAAATTAAAAACATTTTCCACCAATTACATGCTGGTACTCTATTGGGGGCGGGGGCATTCCTTACTAGGGGGTGGAGCGGGGGTTTCTTAGGTGGAGGGGATGAAGCAGATTCAGGATGATAAGGGCCCTAAACCCTAAATCATAAACGCGAAACTGTAACCGCGGAAAACTTGGATCCCTGAACCACACCACGTTAATTAAGAACCTTATATGGCGCCGCCGTAAGATCTCGGATCTGACCTTAGTAACAGGATCTGTAACAACTACAGTAGGAGCAACACTAAAAGTAGTTAAACCTAATTATAACACCCTAAACCCTCAACCCCCACCCCAAACCCCCAAACCCTCGCTGCTGCGCAGGGGGCAGGTTCTGCTGCTGGGCGTAGGTATCCAAAGTGCCCGGGAAATTGACTGTAATTGCCGTGCCTCCACAACAGATGCAGTGAAGCTTCCCGGCAATACATGCCTCTGTTGGGGGTTCACCCCCTGTAGGGTGCCTAAGAGCCCCCACTTTGAGAAAGTCTCGCATGGAGTCTTCTGCACAGGGACTCAATACGTAGCTCAGCAAGGGTAAGATTGGAAGTACCGTGAGGGCTATAGGGAATCTAATCCTTTCCCCCTTATACTAAAGGACTTCCCCCCCAATGTATATACTCCGACCACTATTTAATATTAGGGAGGGGGCATTTACTGCACGACCCGAACATGAAGGGGAGTATATGAAAGGATCCCATTGTAATCGAAGCAAAATTGAACAACCCTCCCAAGTCTCAAAGGGAAATCATGACAACACACTTAGAGAGACGATTTGGTTGCCACATGGTAGTCGTCCATCAAAATTCCTCCTCCCAGAATGGCGGTGATGGAGAATCCCTACCTATATTGTTTCTATTTAAGGGAGACTAGAAATGCTACATAACCCCATTATACTATAGTAGTTTCCATTTTCTTTTCCATTGTCCCTATATAACACCTTACATCTGCCCTATAGGCATCCCACGACCTTTAGATTGGCCCCCTATAACAAACCTCCCACGAGCCTGTAGCAAAGTACTGACTGTTGATGTTGAAGAACTCGTTCCTGGGCTGTCATAACACAGCTGGGTGACGAGTGGCAATCTAACGACAATTTGTCCCCTGTCGCGGTTTTCTCGCTCGAGAAGGGTCCAGACTACGTTCTTCTTCGGCGGAGGTTTGCGATGTAGTGCAGATACTAAATCCTGAACATTCCTGAACCATTGAACACGTGTCAACTTTACAGGGGCGTCCCGGTTTCTAGCGTGAACACTACAAACAACAGTAGAAGCCTTGAATAACACCTGATTACCAGTAATGTGCCCCTATAAACCTTGCAAACGTGTGGCATAACATACAGCAACCCTGTTCCAATACTTAGGCCCCTACAGGACAAACTTGCAGAAAACGCTAGACAAACACAGTGTCCATTTCATGTGCCAAGCTCTTGTCCATTTGGCCCTCCTTTATTCCACTTACCTAGTAGTCGCGTACATGAACCCGCGAAACCCTGAACCAAAAACCAACAGCCAAACCTCAACACTAAATCGAAAACCCTCAACCCTACAACCTCTTTGAAGAGACCCCTATACCCTAAACCTTTAACCCTAAACCCTAAACTACCCATGACCCTAAGCCCATTACCCTAAACACTAAAACCTAAACCTTTTTGCAGCCTTTGACCTTCACGGCCAAGCGGCACGTAGGAGGAGTCCGGAATGAACCACTCCAGCTTGAAGTCCTTCCGAAAAGGCTTTTGCAGAAATTCTCGGGATAGGGGCTTCAAAGGGGCTTCAACGGTGCATAATGTATGTATAGTATAGGGCTTAGGGTTTGTAGGCTGTAGAGTTTAGGGTTCTAGGGATTCTCCTAAAACTTAAAGAATTAAAACCTAAACCTAAACCCTAAAGGGTAATTACCCTAAACCCTAAACCTTAATCTCTAAACCCTGAAACGGTAAAACCCTAAAACCCTAAAGCCCTAAAGCCCTAAACCCCTAAACCTCCTCAATCCTGAAGCTCTGCACCCCTCTTTGGACCGCCCCCTCCACAAGCCTTGTAGATCAGCGTTGAGCCATACACGCCTGCAATGGCAACGCCGAGGAACACCGCGAAAGTCACAGCCTGCAGGGTTTAGGGTTTCGGGATTTGGGGATTTGGGGTCTAGGGATTTGTGGTTTAGGAATTTAGGGTTTAGGGATTTAGGGTTTAGGATTTAGGGTTTAGGCAGTTAGGGTTTAGAGATTTAGGGTTTAGGGATTTAGGGAATATGTGAGGGGTTCTGTGGGTTTAATGGAAAAGAAGATGGAAACTGCTACTTATATGCTGGAGGAAGTAGATTTTAGGATGTGGGTAGAAGCCAGACCCTTGGAACTTCAGTGCCCTGCGGTCATCTTCCCAGGCTTGGCTTGGCCGATGTTCTCAAGGGCCCGGGAACCCTAAACCCTCATCCTTAAACCCTGATCCCTAATCCCTAAACCCTTTTAAACCAAAACCCTATAGCTCCTAAACCCTAAACCCCTAAACCCCTAAGCCCCTAAGCCCTAAAACCCCTAAACCCCTAAACCCTAAGCCCTAAACCCCAAGGTGCTTGAGCTGTCAGATCTATGCAGGGGCGAATTGTTGCTTCTACGACTGGGTTGCTGCTGAGGAACTTAATTCAAGTTACTACATTCGGGGGGAAACCCTATTATTTATTATATATACCCATTATGGCAACCCTCAACCCTAAACCCAACTTACCTTATATACCCTATATATATATATACCCATTATGGTAACTTAAACTAAGTTCCTTAACAGCAACTCAGATTAGGGCTTTGTGAAGAGCAGGTTTAGGACTTGGGGCTTCAGGGCTTACTCAGGGGCTTCTGGGTCTTTATCTGTGGGACCTTTTCTCCAAGACTCATGTCCCCGCTCCTGGGGTTTAGGGTTTAGGGCTTGGGTTTGTTGGCCTCAACCCCAAACCCCAAACCGTAAACCCTAAACCCTGAAGCAGCTACGCAGGAAAGAGCTGCAGAAGAGGCTCTGGCTCTGGGTAAACAGCCGTAATTAGCCCCAGACATGTTTTGTTGGCCAATACTTTCCATGATCTCCTTAAGCCCCGTATAAACCCTATATAGGCCCTATAATTCCCGTAGTTTCCATTTTCTTTTCCATTATCCCTATATAACCCTCATATGTTCCCTATAAAGCCTGAATCAGGAGACCAGCAGCTCCTTTAACTGTCGGATGAAGGACTCTTGTACTAATACAGGTACCTCACCGGTTGTATTCCATAGGAACTGAGGGACTCCACGAGGTAAAAGGAACTTCTGAAGCAACAACATTCCCTGAGGTCTCAAGTATCAAATAGTAATTGGGAATCTGGTGCCCTGCAATCAGGAACTATGATATCGCTTGGGGACATACATATGTAGATTGTTCTGAATGTCAGTGCGCAAGAGGTAACCCATTTCCCCCATATAGCCATCTAGCCCCTGCATAACCCTTATATACACGCCAAACCCTAAACCATAACCCTAAACCCTAAACCCCTATACCCTAAACCCAAACCCGTATACCCTAAACCCCAAACCCTATACCCTAAACCCCAAACCCCTATTCATACCCTAAACCCTAAACCCCTTAACCCTAAACCCCTTAATATAACCCTACACCCTAAAGCCTATGTAACCATTATAGTAGCTTCCATTATTATCCCAATAAAGCCCTAATATTTATGGTAATACAGCCCTAATATAATCCCTATTTTCCCTTATAGTCACTATTACTGGGTGGGCGGTCCACCTTAACCATATACCCTAATTGCGGTAAAGGCGGGCCATGCCTGACCGATGGGCGTCGTCACCAGCTCTGCAAACCGTTTCAATCCTCCGGCCATTGGCTTAGGGCTCAGGAGATTAGGGTTAAGGGTTTGGGGTTCAGGATTGAGGGTTTAGGGTTTGGGGTTTAGGGAAGTTTAGGGTTTGGGGTTTAGGATTTAGGGCTTCAGCAAATTTTTCACGACCTTATATCATAGTTTCCCAGATTTATGGGGTAAATAGAGGATACATAAGGTTTGGGGTGTGCACAAAACTAAGCGTACGTTTTTGGGGGTCCCGATGCTGAGGATTGATAAAGTATCTCGGGGTCTATATGGGGGTCCCCCTATGTTGGGACACTACCATATGGCCCGCAACTGTGGTAACTGAAGTAGCTTGCGGACATCAAGTGGCGAAGTGGCACTCCCCCTATCGGTCAATCTACATGCACCCTAAGGGTCCAAGTACCCAATAATCACATACTTGCCCAAAACCTGTACTATAATTACCATTACCCGAATCCCAAGTACCCAAATAATGGGTACTCGGACCCTTGGGGTCCCTAAACCCTAAACCCTAACCCTAAACCCCCTGTCCCTCGAAACCTAGGTACTTGGACCCTTAGGGGCACAACAGGGAAACCGATTAATCGGGAATCCAGCTTCCGGAAATTCACTTGAGTAGCGTTATTTTTGGTGGTTGAACCTAGTAAGATAATATTCCTTAAATAAATTACTATACCCCCCCAAGGAGGATATAATCTGACTCTATCATGGGTACCCCCTGAACCTTGGGTGCTGCCCCCCCGCCTACAGCCTATGTTAGGGGTCCTATTAAGGGCTATATGACCCTATTATAACTATTATCCAACTGTTACTGAGGGGGGGCAGAACTGAACCTAAACCCTAGCCCTAAACCCCTAAACCCCTAAACCCTAAACCCAGAACCCTATCGCACCTTTGTTTAATAGTCTGAGGACCCAGGATCACGCGTAAGTGAAAATACCTTGCCGAGATGGGTCCGTGCAGCCTTCAAAACTCAGAATGCCAGCGACAAAAGCTCGTCAGAATTTGCCCGAAGAAATTAAGGTGATGGAGACGAGCCCTGTAGAACAGCGAAAACGTGAATCATATGTAAAGAACCCCACACTTCCCCAAAACCTGCAGCCGCACTACAAGGACAATTCTTCAATCCTAAACCCTAAACCCTAAACCCTAATCCCTTAGGGCTGAAGTTTCCCAATTATTGGCCACTTGGAATCTCTGGGTTATAGTCCCCCTTTAGTAGAAAATGGCTTTGGGTATATGATAATAGGAACCCCATATACGCCATATTTTATCTACTTAAGGAGGACTATACAATAAAACCCTAAATAGTAGTTTCCATTTTCTTTTCCATTATCCCTATAAAACCCCTAAAAAACCCTTACTGTTCTCTAGTCCGCATATACTATATATGTTCTATCTACTTCCCAGATCCCCTAAAGGATCCAAAAAATGGAACCCCTCAAAAATGGCTCCATTACTACATTGGGAACTTGGGGGATTACCAAGGGACCCTAAACCCTAAACCCTTAAACCCTAAACCCTTAAACCCTAAACCCTGAACCGTAAACCCTACCAGTTTTAAGATCCTTCATGGGGTCTTGGTTAAGGGGGACTATATCCCAATCTCTGGTGGATCTACGACCCGCATCTCCTCGCTTCAACACGCCGCCCTTGTAGGCCTGACATGGGTGCACGGTTTAGGGTGGAAGGGTGAGGGTGTAGGGCTTACGATTTAAGGTTTAGGGCTTAGGATTTAAGGTTTAGGGCTTAGGATTTAGTTCAGGGCTTAGGATTTAGGGTTTAGGGCTTAGGATTTAAGGTTTAGGGCTTAGGATTTAAGGTTTAGGGCTTAGGATTTAGGGTTTAGGGTGGAAGGGTTGGGGTGTAGGGGACCCTTTGTATGCGCCAATGCACTATAATCCTCTTTGTAGGGAGGGGGGGGACGTCCAAGAAGTAGAACGTTGCAGGGGCTCCGAAAATCCTTTAGCTGCCTAGTGGAAATCGACCTGCCTCAACCCCTAAATGCTAAATCCCCAAAACCCCAAGTCCCTAAGTCCCTAAAACCTAAATACCGGAACCCTAAATCCCTAAATCCCCTAAACCCCGATACCCCTAAATCCCTAAATCCCCTCAACCCCTAAATCCCTAAATACCTAAAGCCTAAACATTCCAAGCCACAAGTTTCCCATCTGAGCCATTGCCTAAACTCCTAGTATCCCCCTTGTATAATGGAGAATCAAATGGAAAAGAAAATGGAAAATGAAATGGAAACTGCTATATATATATAGGGTTATGTAGGGGATTATTGGGGTTATTGTCTAAACTCCTAGTATCCCCCTTGGTAACCCCCGTAATAATCCCCTATAGAATCCCCTATATAACCCCCCTTTTAGGAGTTTTGACCCCAAACCCTAAATCCTAAACCCTAAACCCCAAATAGTAGTTTCTATTTTCTGTTCCATTATCCCCATATAATCCCCTATATGATCCCCTGTAAGGAGTTTAGACTATAGCTCATCTGTGCGACGAGCCTGCGCAGGAAGGCAGAAGCCTCGGCTGAAGCAGGCTCAGGGCTAAGGGGTTTAGGAGGATTTAGGGGGTGATAATGGAAAATAGAATGGAAACTACTGTTTAGGGTTTAGGGGTTGGAGGATTTAGGGGTTTAGGGTCTAAAGGGCTTGGGGTCTAGGGGCTAGAGTTTAAGGTTTAGAGTTGAGGGTTCAGGGTTTAAGGGTTTAGGGTTTAGTTTTAAGGCTGGTGGTTCGAGGTTCAGGGGGGAGTGAACATGGGCAGGTCTGTCTGGTTCCTAAGGTGTGTCGGGTTCAGGTACAGGAATCGAGGTGGAGCGGGCGGTTGCAAATGAAGGCCAAAGGGAGCCCCCTGATACCAGATGCCGCAAACCCAAAACAAAAAACCCTCAAATCTTAAACCCTGAACCCTAGGCCCTAAACCCTAAATCCTAAAACTGAAACCCTATATCCTAAACCTAAAACCGTAAGCCCCCCACCCCAAGCATCAGAGGGAAGCATGATCCCAATTTCAATTCCTTCAGGAGAGACCCTAGGGTTTAGGGTTTAGGGTTTAGGGTTTAGAATCTAGTCTAAGGTTAGACGTATGGGCCCCTGATCTGGGTCCTTCGGCCTTTTAGTACATATACAAGGATCCCGGGGTTAAGGGCCCATACTAGGGGCCCATGGTTTCAACCTAAAAAAGGCTCTGAATCCCCTTCAATCTCCCTAGCGCCCTATGGGCATCCTGCTTTGTCAAGCCTACGCCCTAAACCCTTTAAACTTCAAACCCTTTAAACCGTAAACCCTTTAAACCCTGTAAACCCTAAACCCTATACAAACTCTTTAATCCAAACCCCCAAAACCCTTTAAACCCTAAACCCTTCAAACCCTAAATCCTTTATACCCTAAAACCTATGAAAGCTAAACCCTAAACCCTGATCCCTAATCCAGGCCACAACAGCAGCCCTTCGGCTCATCCATAGAACGCTCTGCCACGCGGAAGCCTAAAATAGGCTCAACCCCAGATAGAAGAGGTTTTTGGGCTTAAGGATTGGTTTAGGGTTCAGGGTTTTAGAGTTTAGGGTTTTAGGGTTTAGGGTTTGGGGTTTAAGGTTTGGGTTTTTTGGGCCTTTGGTTAGCTAGGAAAGATGTATGGGTCCTGATAGTAATCCCTATATAACCCATTATGGTAGTTTCTATCTTCTTTTCCTTCATTCCCAGCTAACCAAGTGCCAGTTTTAGGACTTGGAGTTGCGGGCTCGGCGGTCTAGGGCTTAGTTAGGGTTTAGGGTTTAGGGTTTAGGGTTTAGGGTTTAGGTGCCCTAAACCCTAAACCCTAAACCCTGAACAGTTTATAGGGTCTTTTGGGGTTGGAAGCCCAAAGTCTGGGTCCTTCTGGGTCCTTGTCTAAGAGCCTAATAGCAATGATCTGCATCCCAAGAGTTCAATACAAAGACACACGGAAAATTGGAAACATAAGCGTATCCCTAAGGCTCCATGTCCGCATATCAGTGCCTGGAGCAAACTTCAGGACAATGGACAGCTTGGAACTCCCTCGGGCGTAAATTCACCCAAGGATGAGATTGTTTGGGAATTCTGTTGCTGACAGCAAAAATTTAGTAGTTTCCCCAAAATAGAGCACCACCCACCCAAAAAAAAATCTATAAATCCTCATAATGGGAACACCCAAGAAGGTACCCCTCATTTTGGGAAACCCCCAATTGCCGTAGCGGGGTCACATGCAGAAGGAAAAGCTGAACCCCCTAAACCCTAGACCCTAAACCCCAAACCCTAAATCCCTGAATCCTAAATCCCTGAATCCTAAATCCCTAAACCCTAAACCTCCAAACATAAAATTGTCCGACCTGGGCCGCAATCCGCTACCCTAAGCCTGGAACTTCCTGAATGCTAACTGCCCACAAAATGCTGAGGGTTTAGGGTTTATAGGGTTTAGGGATGATACGCTTTAGGGTTCAGGGATAACAGGGTTTAGGGTTCTCAACGTAGGTTTTTCCGGCCGCTAGAAACACGCAACAAGCCTACTTCAGGATCATGAATTTGGGAAACTTTGCACCCCATGAACAGCTAGATAAAATCACAGTTTCGATTCCATGTTCCATGTTTCTTCTCTACGCGGCACTCAGGACCCCTACAAAAGGTTGAGTACCCATAATAAGAATATAAGGGAACCTCAAAGAGTTAAGGGTCTAAGTCCAAGCTAAGTCCCAAGGAATATTACTATCATTAATACCATGATGGCCACTATTAGCATTATCACTACCCTAACCCCTAAATCCTGAATCCTAAATCCTAGATCCTAAACCCTACATTGTTATTAAGGGGGATACTCGGATTTTAGACTATGGCTCATGTGATTGCGGTGTCATTTGTCAGCCAGGGGACAACAGCAGCAGTCCACTCGGCTGGATTCAGTGCCTTGCTTCAGTTTACTGCTTTAGGGCTTCGGGCTGACGACTTAGGCTTTAAGTTTAGGGTTAGGGTTTAGGGTTTAGGATTTCGGATTTAGGGGGTGCCTTGCGGAGTACTAGGGAAGTACCGAGTTGGGAAGTGTTTGGTTTGCCACGTTACCTATATACCCTCCTTGACACAACCCCCTTTACGGAGATGCTAACTGAGGAAATGTAACGGAACCCTAAAACCTAAAACCCATAAGTTACTAAACCCTTAACCCCCTAAACCCTAAACCCACTAAACCCTAGACCCTGAACCCACTAAACCCTAAACCTCCTAAACCCTAAACCCCCTAAAACCTAAACCCTAAACCAATTAGGACTTAGGAGAATTTCTTCGAAATTCGGGAATGAACCTCCGAATGTGTTTAGGATTTAGTGTTTAGGGGGTTTAGGATTTAGGGTTTAGGGTTTTGGATTTAAGGTTTAAGATTTATGGTTCAGGGCTTTGGGTTTAGGATTCAGGGTTTAGGATTTAGGGTGCAGGTCTTGGATTTATTTCGGGCCTGGAGGCACAAGCCGGCTACCTGTCTTCTCCAGTCTCCAAAACGGAATCCGTGTTGGCCTCATGATGCTCCAAACCATGAGAAGTCTCTGTCAAAGGAATGTTCGCGCAACCTTGAATGGTTTTGTGGGGTTTGGGGGTCTTCTTGCCCCTGTTTTTATCCACAATTGGACCCCAATTGCAGATATGATGCTCGCGCACCGGGCGCACGCGCCCCATACGCGAACATCATTACCACAACTGGTACCAGGAGGGGTTAACAAACACAAAGCCATCAACAAGGGCTTTGCCTAAAAACCCTAAACCCTAAACCCTAAACTACTATTTTGGTACTTGAACCCTCAGGGAGTTGCAAGGGAGATGGACGCGAGCTGCAGCTCAATATGGAAGAGACACAGAAAAGACCGGGCCTCCAACCACATGTGCTATAGTGTAAACTCCTTAAAGGGGGCTATTCAAGGGATGGTATAGCTTTTAGGCTTTAGGGTCTATACCCCTTAATCTAGGTTGTAGGGTTTAGGGTTTGGAGTCTAAACTCCTTAAAGGGGGCTATATGGAGGATTATATAGCGGAGTATTGCACAGACAGCTCACATGGGTGTGAGGATATTACTTCCTAACCAACTACCTACAGTTTTAGGGGTTATACCTATTTAGGGGTAATTTGTACGAAGCTGGAGGTATTGGGGCTGCATGTAGCCAAATTCTCAATGCCCCGAACCGTGATACATGATTTTGACCCACTCTTGTACGTGCAAGCTTTTCTGCATCTCGAACCCCATCTCCAGAAACACTTATGATACGTGCATTCATACATTCACATGGGAATCTCAGCAATGGTCACACCTCGTTGCATACCTTCAATGACCATGGTCCAACTCAATCTTTCGAATCCGTCAACAGAACACAGCAACCGCGCATCGTTCTCACATTACTTAACCATAGTGGCGGGGGGAGGGATTGAAACTGTCAAAACCCTAAACCCTAAACCCCAAACCCTAAAATCTTAGGGTTTAGGCCCCCCAACTTTGGGAAGTCTAGCGGATTTCGTGAGCTGAGACCCGGACGACGCGCGTTCAGTGCTAGAACGGGCAGGAAGACGGTCAGCTGGAAGGTGAAGCAAAGGATGATTGAGACTCCTGCTTGCCCAAAGGGTTTTAGGGTTTTAGGGTTTAGGGTTTTAGGGTTTAAGGTTTTAGGGTTTTAGTGTTTCAGGGTTTAGGCTTTGTTCCCCCTACATGCAAACGACATCCGGAACACCAACTCCTTCGCCCTAAAACCCAAATCCCAAGTGCTAAAACCCGAAGCCTCAGCGCTAAAACTCAAATCCTGAACGCTAAAACACAAATCCCAAGCGCTCAAACCCAAATCCTCAGCTAGAAAAAGCCAAGCCGAGCCGGAGTAGAGGGTGGCCCAGGGGTTTCGGGGATTTTGCGCAGAGGAGCGAAAACACTGAAATTGAAATTGACGAAGAAGAGCTTCACGAACAGTCACTGCATGTACGAAGTAACCCCTGAACTCCAGCGTTACACTGAAATGTTGGGCTGAGAGTTTTATGCCCGGCATCGTTAGACATGAACACATTGGTTGCCATGGCTACAAAATGCAGAATCCTCTGTGTATGGCACACTTGCAAATACCCAAGGGCTCCAATGTACTTCCTGTCTGGGTCTGTTATGGTTTTTGTCGAGGGATTATAATATACTACCCAAAAAGGAACTACATAGGAGGGTCTGGGTAGAGATTTGAAACAAATTTCTAAACTTGGCAGAGCAAGTGAAGATGCTTTGCCTGGGAGGTTTAGATAACTTGGTTGGCCTTTGGAACCCTTTGAACTATATTAGTATATAGGGTCCTTCTAAACCCAATTAGGGAGAAGATTTAAGTATCCCTTAGGAGGACCCCCACCCTGTAATAGTGGTATAATAAGAATATAAGAGGACCCTAATATAATCCCTATTATCCCCTATAGTCATTATTACAGGGTGGGAGGGTCCACCTAAAGTATCCCAAAGGCCAAGCCAGATAAGGCTTGCCTGCGGCTAAGCTCACATATAAGTCCTGGCCGCTGACAATGAAACAAATGCTTTGCCTCCTTTGATGAGTATAATATAATAGTTTCATGTTCTTTTCCAGTAGCCCAACCCTAAACCCTATGGAACCCTATATTCTAGTTTCCGTTTTCTTTTCCATTATGCTTATGAAACCCCAATATAACCCATAGTGGTTTCCATTTTCTTTTCCTCCGTTATCCCCTATTTAACCCCAATAGAACCCCTAGTAGTTTCCATTTTCTTGTCCGTTATCCCCTATATAACCCCAATAGAACCCCTATCTATACCCTATTATAAGATAGAAGTGCAGCCTAAGGACTTGGTTTCAGGTTTCGGCAGACGGCCTCAAGTTAATTCTCGCGAGACGTGGGCATGAGTAGCCATGTCGCTCCCTGTGCTGCTTTGGCTCCCCAATTCCGGATTGTCCTGCTGCTAACCCTAAACCCCAAACCCCAAAGGCCTTAAACGCTTTTACATGGAGCCGAGGCTCTGCAATCTTTAAATAACAATCCCTAGAGCTCCCAGGTACCTAAATGGTAGGCTACTGGCCTTTGTAGCTATAGGGTATATAGAAACCAGAACACATTGTTTAGGCAACCGGAGCCCTAGGGAATGACGATGCACAGCCCTCCCAGTGTGCCTGCATAGGTGCAGAACCTTGGCAACGGTGGGAAGGAGTCGAGGGTTTAGGGTTTAGGGGCTCAAAATGCAAGTGGTGCAGTCTCCCTTAAGTAGATAGAATATGGCTGTGGGTGTATTATTATAAGATCCCCATAAACCCCATATTCTATCTACCTAAGGGGGGACTATAGATTCAGGAGCACCGGATGTAGGAACGCTTCCAATGAAATGCCCTGTCGAGAGAGGCCCTGGAACTCGCGCTTGAACTCCCGAACTATCTTCTGAAGTCGCCTAGATGACACGATTAATTTCTCACAACCCTCCAAATGTCGTGAATTTCCCAAGAACAGTTCTATCTACATGCGTATCACAAGCAGCCCTCCCAAGTACACACTGTCGCCCCAAGCATTGTTAAGGCCCACCACAGCATCACACTGATCTTGAGAGATGATCACACGACAGTGCTGGAGATTACACTCAGACTGACATGACGCCCCAAAACGAACCGTTTGTTTACAACTGTCCTTTGAAAAGGGTCTGCAAGGGGATGCCCGGAATCCTGGGACCCTAAACCTGGTGTTTGAACTGGCTGCGTTTTCCTTCTAACATTTAATGTGAAGAGCATCTTACGCCGCCCAGAACCTCAGCAACATCAGGCCATTCATCCGGGAAACGCGACATATCGGAAGTTAAGGAGTGTAACCCTAAACCCAAATCCCTCAACCCCTATCCCTAAATTCCCCTCCCTAAAGTTTAGGGTTTAGGGTTTATCCATAAATCCCCCTGCCTAAATCCTGAACCCTAAGCCGTATTCCGGCAAAGACCTCTAGACACTCATCAACCAACGCGCAAAATGGAAATTGCCCCTGTACACCCAAGACCTGAGCCCCAAACCGAACCCCTAAACCCTCAATTCCAAAACGTTAAGCCCTAAGCCACTAAACCTTAAACCCCCAAATCCTTGACCCCTCCAAAATCCTAAACCCGTAAACCCTTAAGCCCTAAACCCTTAACCCCCATATCCCTGAACCCTAAATC
The DNA here is from genome assembly GCA_905231905.1 of Symbiodinium pilosum. NCBI lineage: Eukaryota > Dinophyceae > Suessiales > Symbiodiniaceae > Symbiodinium > Symbiodinium pilosum. The sequence goes on along the minus strand of CAJNIZ010019913.1, from coordinate 43,692 downwards.
CCTAAACCCCTATACCCTTAAGCCCTACAAATCCCTAAACCCCAAAGCCCTAAACCCCCTAAACCCTTAAACCCTAAACCCCTCCCAAAGGCTTCCAAGAAGCCAACCCAGGGCTGGCAGAACCGTGGTGGCACCCACCAGGAAAGCCAGTGCGTCCGTGGCAGAGGTGATGAGCACCTGGAGGGTTTTAATGGTTTAGGGTTTAGGGTTTAGGGTTAGGTTTGAGTGTTGAGGGTTGAGTGTTTAGGGTTGAGGTTGGGGGTTGAGGTCTAGGGTTTAGGGTTTAATTCTACTGAGAAAACGGAACCCGACGGCTGCAAGATGTCCTGAATAAACTCTGGGTGGCACTTTAAAGGCCCCCCAAATTATGTATGAATAGGGTCCCTTTACCCCAAAATAGCGCAAATGATCAATTATCCCCCAGTGCCACCAAGGGTTTTTATGTCTACCTGGAAAACAACAGGTAGGTACCAGCTGGGTACCCTTAGCTACGCCTCATCGCGTCCTCGAGAAGCGTTTTGGAGGTTGCCGGGGCTTTGAGACTCTCTTCCTTGCCTGTAAACACCCAAATTTTGAAACTGGTTGGCGGTTTAGGGTTCAAGTCTCAAGATTTGCCTAGAACCCCCTAAACCCCTAAACCCCTAAACCCTAGACCCCAGAGGTCATGCACTCACCCAGAGCATCCTTTGAGGTAGATCGGCACAGCCTACAGCTACCCTCACACAAACTAACATCTCACCCCATATAGCCCCCACTTTTCAGGAATGTGGGATGCCGCTTTGGGATCAACTGGGTTCAACATTGGTTTGGGTAGGGTAATTAGGTGAGTCTTAACAATCTGGAAAGCTGTTGGTCATGCATGGGCTGATGGGCCACCTACAAAGTAGCCAGTTTCTCAATGTTGGTATACCTACAGCTCTTCTTGCAGAGACCCCCCACCCTCGAAGATCGCGTGAAAAAACTGCAATGAAATAGCCAAGTCACAGAGATGCCACCCGTGCGAGCGGTTTTCGCAATGCGCTCTTCAATGGGAAGGTCCTCTTGCAGTGCACTTTTGCACGCTCAGCAAAGGGGTGAAATTTGAAAGAGTCATGGAGGAGTTCATGTAGGCAAGATGTCGGATTGCCACGAGCCTACAAATTGTTGCAGACTGTGCTCCGCACATGCGGCCAAAATATTCAGGTGCTTGTGTATGATGGTATGATATGGCACTTGGACCCTTTGTGGAGAGTCATGTGTAGCATGTCCAGGGCAATCACCTTCAGCAGGAACATAATCTCAGCAGCTGCCTCACTGAATTTTTCAGTCACCAATGTTAAGGAGATCCTCAAACCCTAAACCCAAACCCCAAAACCCAAACCCTAAACCCTGAATTTAGATGCTGCACCCCCGTGCGGACATGCATGACGTAAGACATGGGTGCCTCTCTGCCTTTCAACCTGTTACACAGGAGACATTAATATGTACTTTTGGTGAGTTCTCAGCTGGAGTTAGATGCCGCGTTGCTTTGATTGGAAGAAAGGTGGGCTGCACACATTTCTCCTAGATCTAAGCCACATAAGTGCTGACTCTTCGCATCCGGGTTAGAAGCCAGGCAACCGCAGGGGCTTTAGTGAGAGCTCCTTGTTCGCGCGGGTGTGACCAATGTATTCGGAGCTCAGAACGAAGGCGTCGTCCACGCCCAGTCCAAGCAGCAGAAAGTAGAGGTTGTTGTTCAAGTTGCCTTGGATAACTCTAGGCCTTCGAAAACCCAAACCAAAAGGTTGTTCTTCAGGTTGCCTCAAACACCTAGGTGTCCAGTATCTAAGGCGTTCGAACCTTAACCTTCTGGTTGTTATGGGGCTTTCATTATATCTACGGAGGCTACCATTACAATATCGAACGAGGTTAAAGCTTACATGCTGGACAGGTGAACAGAAGGAAACCTGAGGGTGTCCGTGAAGGCCCAGTAGGGCACAATTAGGAGACAAGTCTTCTTAGCCCACATTACCCTAGGAAGAAAAGAGGATACTTTTTACATAAATGTAAGGAATCCCATACCCCAAAAAATATGAAGGATCCCTAACATTGATCTAGTCTTGTTGACAGAGCTTGCAGATGGCTGTTCAGGCCAGCCCAGGGTGCCTGCAGAAAGGGGTACTTCCTGTGGATGTATTCCCATACATTATAAGCCCTAAACCCTAAATGGCTCTAAATCCTAAACCCTAAACCCCCCTAAATGGCTATAAATCCTAAACTCTCTCTCTCTCTCTCTCTCCTCTTGGGCTTCACGAATTCTAAGTTAACAACGATAGGAAACCATCCAGAGATGGCCGACTAGGTCCGGTCAAAGGACACAGGGTTTAGGTGTTTCTAGTCTAAGCTCCTAGTATCCCCCTTTAAAAATCCCTATACACGCCCCCAACTGTGGACTGAAATGCTTGTCGGCTTCAGGGTGTGTAGGGTTTCCGGTTTGGGGTTTAGGGTTTAGGAACTAGGGTTTAGGTTTAAAGGATTAGGGTTTGGGGCGTAGTTAGGGACCTCTGAAGACTTATGGGTTTATTTGAAAGCCAACTACTGCCGCAAGCAGGTATCCTCATTGGACTTAGATCCCGAGACCACGGACCCGAAATCCTAAACCATAGACCCGAAACGCTCAACCCTCAACCCTCAACCCTCAACCCCAAACCCATGAACCCTACATCCCAAACCCTAAACCCGAAACAGGAACTCCGATCCTAGGCCACTCTAAAGCCTCAAGACCATACTTAGGGTTCTCCATTTCCTTAATCTCAAAAATTCAAAATTGTAAGCTCAAAACTCCGCACCAAAAAATCACAGTTTAAGATGTTTAAGCTCCAAAATCCACCCCAAACCCCAAGTAATGGTAATNNCCCCCCCCCCCAACCCTAAGTAATGATAATGAACCCTAATCACTAAATCCTGACCCCTAAACCCCACAACAACAAAACCCTTCACGAAGCCAAAGCGCCATTGGGAACCTGGAAGTAGCCCATGAGGCCAAGAGTGCCTTCCCCATGAGGGTTTATGGCTTAGGGATAAAGACTTAGGGATTTAGGATTTAGGGTTTAGGGATCTAGGGTTTAGGGTTTGGGATTAGCATTTAGGGCTTGGGATTAGGGTTTTGGGACTTAGGCTTTAGGGTTCAGGCGGGGACATGGCAGGCTTTAGGGTTCAGGATTCGCAAAAAACGACTTGCCAGTATGTACTATATATCCGAGTTTCAAGTACCCTCTTCGGGCCCAACATGCACACAATGCACACTTGGAGGGTCGAGAGTAGGTTCATGACCCCTATAACCCATATGGTAACCCCTCTCTGTATAGGTATCTGCACCACTGGGGAAGTTAGTTTGTGACAAATTGCAAAGCTGAAGAGGATCCCCATTACAGTAGGGTGCATAGGATGTATAAGGTGTATAGGGTTTAGGTTTTGTAGGGTTTCGGTGTTTAGGGTTTACAGGGTTTCCGGGCTTACAGTGCTCTCTTCCCCAATAGCCAGGCCTTAACAACTTTAAACCTTTTTATAGACCCAAAAAGGAAGCCCAAAAAGGTTAAAGTTCTTCTATTGGCTAAGTAAGAGTGTGGGGTCTCAAGTTAAACCCTAAACCCTAAACCTTAAACCCTAAACCCGGCTTCGGGGCTCTAAAGTTGGCGTTTAGGGCCCTCCATGACCTCCATGCCGCGCGCTTGGGGCAACGGGCTTCAACTACACTCCCCGAAGGTAACCAGGAAACCAAAAGGAGCCCTACAAAGCCTACTTTTAGGGTTTAGGGCTTAGGGTTCAGGGTTTAGGATTTAGGGTTTAGGGTCTCAGGGTTTAGGGGTTTGGGGTTTAGGGTTTCGGGTTTGCCCTTTGGAGAACCCAAGGGATCCAAATAGCCCGATGTAGGTCATATTTACAGATTTGAGGGCCCAATATAGGTATTATTTGTATACTTGGATTTCTAGGGGAAGGTCTTCATGGATTTCCATAATAATTTGGAGGAGTTTGGTAAATTTGAGGCCCATAAACTGAACCCTAAGACCAAAAAGATGCAGGTACTTGGCAGCATGATAAGGCTACGCCTCAGATACACCTTAGTGCTGTCCCCAACCTGGAAACGGAATGCATCAAAGTCTTGTCGAGGGTATTCTACCACTACAACTGCAGTATTGTGGGACTGTTATTGGGTGGGGGCAGTATTCGACATGCATCAAAAACATTATGGAAGGTATTTGCAAGCCTTGGGCTCCAAAATGAAGCCTCAGAATCCTTTGGGTGTGGGCTTTAAGGTTTACAGCTTAGGGTGTGGAGTTCCACGAAAAATGAGCTACAGCGCCATGAAGTGCACAGTGCACGTGAAAAAGAGCCTATCATTGCCTACATCACTGCAGCTTGGCGTTGGGTCCGCAGAACATGTTTCTCAGATTCGCCCACATTCCTCAACCAACTTTTATGCAACCACGGGTGCTGGCAATCGTGAGGCCGACAATCCTCAGATCAACAGGGGTAAGTAAGATGGAGCGCACAATGCACATAAAACGCACACCTCAAGTGTGCCCAGAAATCCCTAAACCCTAAACCCAAACCCTAGACCCTAAACCCTGTAAACAGCCAAGTTAGACTCCCAAAGCCATACACTACATCCTGGTATGAGTGAGTCGTCAATCACATCGCATCCCGGGGATTAGAACCCCAAACCCAAAATCAACAAAAACAACTGGGTTTAGGGTTTAGGCCCAAACCTAAATTCAAATGGTTCCTGGCTTAGTGTGAGCTTTAAAGTCTTTGCTCAGGGCAAGGGGGTCTGTAAGCTCGGACCCTCCAACAGCAGAATGCGCGTTTCGGATTCAGTGCTTAGGATGCTTGGTTTAGGTTAGGATTTTTGTCGCTCTGTTTTGGTCAGGAATTTTGTCGTCTGGGGTTTAAGGTTCACGGGCTTCGGGCTTGGGGTTTCCAAAAAATATTGACGACCGATTTGGGCGTGCGAATATAATTTTACGGGACTTCAAACTTCCAACAGTAAATACGTTTTACAAGGCATAGAGCCCAGCATAGGCGTTCTTTGTACACGTAGAGCCTGAGGCTACAGCATCGTGTCGTTTTTGCATCCCCAGAGTATGTTAGACGCTCTCCCTTCCTTGCATCTCATTTATGAGCACGATTATCCCCTGATTGTGTATATTCGTATCCTAAAGTCACCTGGGAAAAGATCCTGGACCCCAAGCCTCTAAACCTTCATATTGTAACAAGCAGCAGCACTGCCACCATGGAGAGGACAACGCCAGAGTGAACAGCATCGCATCGGCCGATCATGATCTGCCAGCGCACAGATGCAGCTTCATTTTTGCCAAACACTATAATTACTATTTTTTGGATCCCCTTTGCAAAGCTGCAAAAAAGCTTCCGGGAATCTCCTGTTGCATCGAAGACATAGTGAGGTATCCAGAATTAAGGGTCCGTGGGTCTGGGGATGGGGAGGGGGGTCCGACGAGAGCATGTTGGGGTGCATATTGGGGCCCTATTCACAGAACACCCTATAAGTACAAAGCCTAAGATGCCAGAATCTAAGAAGATCCGTAAGAAGCAAGGCTTCATGTCACTGTCCAGTTTTCTGCCATGTGGAACAACACGCAACAATGCGCATGCAACGTTTACAGTAGAATCGCTTCATTAAGTTCAATCAACATGAGCGCCATGAAGCGCATGGGTATGTCGAAATCGCGATGCCAAGGCTTCCACGGGGTCAATGAGGACGTATCCAAATGGTGATTCCTATTTATTGCCGTCGCAGTGTGAGCATAACAGCTGAGCATAAGATGATTCCAACATCCAGGCACTTTCCATAGGGTTCTTGTATATATATATATATAGATAAATATATATATATATATTGTACATACTTAGGACCCAATGGGTCTCCCAGGTTTCCTCTTCGGGGCCCACGTATATACTATATACCTACTACTCTGAAGCCTAAACCCTAAACTCTAGATCCTAAACCCTAAACTCCAAATCCTGAAGCCTAAACCCTAAATCCTGCACCCTAAACCCCAAATCCTAAACCCTAAGCCCTAAACCCTAGAGCTACATGGAATCTTTGGGCTTGATATAAGCAGCATCCAACGTTTTGCGGGCCAAGGTGCTGCGCAGTACACCTTGCACGCAGTTTTAGGGGGTTTAGGATTTTGGGCATAGGGGTTTAGGGTTTAAGGCTTAGGGGTTAAGCGCTGAGGTACCATATCCCGGGTAAATACTATTGAGGTTGCAGTTCCCAATATTAAGGTCTGACACTCCTAAATATTAGGTGCTGTAACATAGTCTATGTTTTTGCAACAGTTACGGTCTGGGGATTTAGGATTTTCGGCAAGGTTTTTAGCAGGTCCTCCTTGCCAAAACATCATCATAAAGCACAAAACAAACTACATCAGGGAAGGGTCCAAGCCCTGAACCCTTACCTGTAAACCCAACTAGCTACGGCTTAGTAGTAACTGCCCCAGAGGTAGTAGGTATAGCCCATAAAAACTGTAGGTAAGTGATTGAGCTTACAGGTAAGCCCTCCAAATCAAAATCATTTTCCGTTTAGGTGCTACCTGTAAACCCTCGAGAACCTACAGCTGAGTAGTAAGTCCCCCCTACTTGGCAGGTATAACCCCTAAAGTGTTACAGGGACCGTAGTGTTTACAAAGCCTTTGGTATGTTCCACGTCAATTGAAAGCCAGTAAGTGGTTGGTGGCTGTCCATACGTGGTTCGCCCAAGCTGCTCTTACTTCACAACCTGTCAGGCCCCAATGCCTTCAGAAAACCTGCATATCAAGCCCAACAAAACTACAAGACCGCTATGTCTCCGTTCCTGCGGGACAAGATCGTAGCGCCGCAGACCCTCGCCCTGCAGCCTGAAGCCTGCAAACCCTAACCCGCACATCCACACGCTCTAGATTTGTGAAAGTAAGGTCCCTCCTCAAAAACCTCAGGCAAAAACCCAAGGCCCAACCCCCCAAATCCCCAAAATGCAAAAACAAAAACATGAAATCCCCCATGCCCCCTCCAAAACCCAAACCCTCCAAACCACTGAAAATTCTACCAACCCCACTACCCAAACGCTCCAGGGAACAATGATGACCCCGTAGGACGCGGTTAGCTTGCCTCAGCTCAGGCCAGGCCAGGAAGGGAGTCTAGATGTTTCAATAGGGTTTTGAGGTTGAGGGGTTTAGGGGTCTAGGGGTTTGGGGTTTAGGGTTTGAGGTTGAGGGGTTTAGGAGTCTAGGGTTTAGGGGTTTGAGGTTGAGGGGGTTGAGGTTCTTGGCGTTTAGTGTTTAGGGATTAGGGGTTTAAGGGCTTGATGTGCAAAGCAGGAAAACTATGTGACGATTCCAAGGATTAACATTGGTAAGTATTCCTGCAATTCCAGTACGGGGCTTACGGTTTTGGAATTGGGCTAGGATTTGGAGTTGAGGGTTTCGGGATTTGGCGTTCGGTATTGGCATCAGGCTTAGCATTTAGGGGTAGGGTTTAGCGTTACTGGGCTTATACAGGATTTAATTGAAACATTAAAGTTGAAGAAAGGGTTTGAGGATCGTTTTTTAAGGATTAGGATTTAGGTTTAAAAGCACACACCGGCAAAACTGCGGAAACCGTCGCGTTCTGGGCTGCCATCTATGCTATTGAACCCTATAGGTCCTAATCTCTGTACCCCTGTATATCCGCATATGTATATTAATAATAGATATACATATATCTGTATATATCTGTATTTATATATACACATGTAGATATATACATATCTATGAGTGCATGTATATATATATATATACATATCTACACATATATACATGAGGCGGCGTCCAAATTACTTGTTTGTTCTCTCTTGGTTTTTGANNAAGCCTATAGTTTCAGGACGTCCCCTATCGATCTTGGGGATTTTTGCACAACAACTACGACCTAGACTAAATGAAGTAAACGGTAATTTTGACCGCGACTCACATATATCTGTATACACATTTGGTAGATTGTCAGCATTTTTCAATGGTCCACTGCATAGCACGGCCGCGAATGTTTAGTGTGCCCCCAGAGGGCCATTCTTTTGACAGCCTACCATACTCTTGTTTTGTTGTTGTGTCCTGTGCCCGCGTGACTACTATTAACCACCCTTCCCAATAACGACTCCCCTTCTAATCCACCCTAAACCCTAGACCCTGAACCCTAAACCCTCAAAGCATAAAGCCATCGCTTCCAAGGTAAAAGCAGAAAGAAAACCCAGAAGTTTGAACACGCAAAGTTCTGGAGAGTCCACCCTGGACACAAAACCCTAACCCCTGGACCCTTAGACCCTTGGACCCGGGTTGAGGGTTTAGGGTTTGGGGTTTAGACCCTAAACCAAACCCTAAGCCCTATTAACCCCCCGGAAGTTTAAGATGCTAAAACTTGAACCCTTGACCTTAAACCCAAACCCTAAGCCCTATTAACCCCACAAAGTCTAAGACGCTAAAACTTGGACCCTTGACCTTAAACCAAACCCTATACAATACTAACCCTCAAAGTTTAAGATGCCTAACCCTGGACTCTAAACCCCTAAACCCTTTTAACCCCGAAAGTTTAAGATGCTAAGACTTCCCTAAACCCTGAACCCTAAACCCTTTTAAACCCCGAAAGTTTAAGATTCTAAAAGCCAGACCAGAAGAGCCCGCTGGAGACAAAAGTGTTCTTCCAGACCCTGGGAAGCCCTCAGTGACGTAGAGACCCCAACTTAGGGCTCGGGGTTGAGAGATTAGGCTGCTGTGCCGTTTTTTTTGGCTTCCCATTTGGCCTGTGCCAAATCTTGTGCTTGCTTTCTCACTTCGGCAATGGCCGCTTGCGGGTTAGGTGCTTCCCCGTGATCCTCTTCAGGTACTGGGTGAGCATCGCCTTCCAATGCTTCCCCACAAACGTATGCGGTGGTCCTTGAAGCAGCAATCGGGATGATGCGATTTCGCGCCCTTGAAGCATTGTCCGCACCTCTTGAAGTCCTTCAGGAAACGGACGCAAAGCGGACAGGCACAGCCTGTCCACAGCAACGCCTCCTCTCGCAAAGAAGCCTCATCCGCAGACAACTTTCCTCCCCCTGTGCGTCACCACGAACCCCCTCTACACTCTAAGGGATTTGGAACCCCAGTAGAAATTATAATTTCAGCTAAATATTAGGATTCTAGATTAAAAATTAGTTTCAGGAACCTTGTAGCCTCTACATGTAGCCTCTACAATGGGCAGTGCCACTCCAAGCTCTTCTTCTGCTTCACTGGCGAGGTCTGGCTCATACTGAGAGGTTTATATAGGGTTTAGGGTTTAGGGTTTAGGGGTCAAGAAATTACCTCCCTGGTGCTTAGGAGGGAATGGGGGACTGGATTCTAGGGATTTATAGGGTCTATTTTGGGGGATTACATAGGGACTACTATAGGGATCCATTCCCCCATCCCTCCTAAGCACTAGGGAGTTACATTTTAGGACTTTAAGTTCAGGGTTTCGGGTTTGGGTTCCTAAAAACCTAAATAAAGGAGTAGCCCGCGAATCATTTTCGGGAGCCGCGTACCAAATAAAGGAATACTGCAACACCTAGTCTCCACAGTATCCCTAAATCCTTGTATGATGTAAATTCCTAGGCTATGACAAGGTATCCATGGTGGTGCAAGATGTCCTGCGTCCTTTGTAGAGAGTTGTCAGTTACAAGGTACTCTCTTCCCCAATAGCCAAGGCAGAAAAAGTTTAAACTTTATTATAGAGACCCGAACAGGAAGCCCAAAAAGGTAAAGTTCTTCTATTGGCTAAGTAAGGGTAGGGTTTGTCAGCTACAAGGCACCCTAAACCCTAAACCCTCCGTAAACCCTAAACCCCAAACCCTAGAGTTTAGGGCCTTCTTCAGAGGCTCCTTGACAGTTCAGTTGCTAATGTCACCTCGGATGGCGTTGCCGAACTCATCACCCAGGGATCGCTGGAAGAGACCTGCGAGAAAGTAGTTGGGGTTCATCAAAACAGGGACCCTAGGGTTTAGGGTTTAGGGACCTCAAACCCTAAATTCTACACGCAGGTTGAGGTTTTAGGGTTGGGGGCCTCCTCAAAAAAAGGGGTACATAGGATAATTCACTGGGGTTGAGGCTTTGGGGTTTAGGGTTAGGCCGTCTCAAAATGGGGGTACAATACCATGGAACTCCAAATTGCCCTAAGTAGGCCCCAAGCAATTTACAGACGATATAAGGCCCAATTCAACAAGTTTCCTTGACTTAGAGCACGAGCGGTTTTGGTGTACACATGGTAGGTTGACAAACTAGGGTTCCCATTTTTGGTCACCAGTATAAGCGACGTTTCGGACACCCAAAAAGGATACACAATTGATGACGTCCCATAAGCCTATATGGCTTTGGGTTCAGGGCGTGGAGCTTCTGGAATAGAGAGCTGCATTCGAACCTTCCCTTAACAATGAACCCCAAGCCCCACAAACGCTAAACCCAAACTCTTTAAACCGAAAGAGCACACCCAGAGCCCTAACCACCACTCTTAGCCCTGCTTTTGAGAAGAAGAGAATGGGACACTTTTTACAGCATTCGTACATCCTGATATAGTCCCCTTGAGTAGATAGAATATGGCTCTAGATATATTAAAATGAAATTCCCATATACCCCATATTCTATCTACTTAAGGGGGACCCACACCCCCAAAATGAACAACGGGCATAAAAGCGTTGTCCCAGTACTCCAAGCTCAGAAGCAGTTGAAGCTCGGAACTCTACACCCGCAACCTTACGTCCGCCAACTCTAAATTGCTAATGTGGACCCCTGAAGGGTTTAGGGTTTAGGGGTTACCGAAGGGCTCCAATGTAGTTCCTTTTTGGGTCTGTTATGGTTTTTTGTTAAGGGATTGTAATATACTACCCAAAAAGGAACTACGTAGGAGGGTCTGGGTAGGGTGTAGACCCCTGATTGATAACCCCCCCCTCCTTTCTTAAGGGCCTTAACTGTAGGATCTCTCTTATAATCCCTATTAAGGGGAGGAGGTCTATTGAGGGGTCTACATGAACCCTGAAACTAGAACCCTGAAAAGCCCTGAACCCTCAACCTGTAAACCTGCACCCTGAACCCTACACCTTTGTTCAATATTAAATTTACTACTCACTAGTGTTTATACTAATGAATATCCTCCCTAACATCAAAACTCACCACCCCCCTTAACATTGACTATTCCTAAAATACGATAATATACCAGGATATGAGAAGCATACTAGGGAGAGTTGGTTAATGATAATGATACCATTGACTTCATATAGCCCCACATACCCCCTACCCCTAGATAACTCCGTATAACACTGTATAACCCCTGCTATATAAAATGTGCCCCACCCCAGACTCTAAACCCCAAACCCTAAACTGGGTTGCTGTTAAGGAACTTAAATTAAGTTACCATAATGGGTAGTCCCCAGTATAGTAACTTAACTTAAGTTCCTTAACAGCAACCCAGTAAACCCTAAACCCCTAAACCCTAAACCCCAAACCCCAAACCCCAAACCCTAAACCCTAAACCCTAAACCCTAAACCACAAACCCTAACCCCTAGTAAGGGTCCAAGCGGCCGTTGAACTTTAGCAAGTCATCCGGCTGACAGTCAAGTTTGGGATCGGCGCGGGTGTCGGCGTCGATGCCCATACTGAGCATTCGGATCTTTGTAGGGTTTAGGGGTTTAGGGGTTTAGGGGTTTAGGGGTTTAGGGTTTAGGGTTTAGGGTTCAGGGGTTTAGGGTTTGGGGTTTAAGATCTTTGTAGGGTTAAGAGCTTAGGATTCAGGGTTTAGGGTTCACGGTGTTGAGACTTCCTGACACTTAGGACCCCTACTAAGGGTTCGCCCTTAGGTACCTATGATAAGAATATCGGGGAACCCCAAATTGTTAAGGGTCTAAGGTCCAAGCCAAGTTCCGAGGAGGTTATTTGTGTACGCAGACTTGAAAGGAAAAACGTGTGCATATGTATATGTAACAAATATATGTACATATATTGGGTTTATGGGTATATGCAGCAACAATGTACTGGTTTTGAGGTTTGTTACCCGAGGCCCTAAACCCTAAACCGCGTTACGGAAATTTGAGAATTCCGGGCTCCATGTCCATACTGGCTCTAAGTCTTTTCAGGGGAGCCTCTGGAATGTAAGTGCAAACAGTTAGCAAGCCTTGACACGCACGAGCCGATCCCCAATTTAGGATTTAGGATTTAGGACTTAGGCTTTAGGATTTAGAATCAAGGTTTCTAGCGTTTAGGGTCACAAATCCCTGGGGATCCAATTCCGCAATGCCTGCCTGATCTTTGGATTTAGGACTTAGGGTTTAGGGCTTTAACCTCTATATACATAACACCTACTTCGTGCTTTTTGGATCCCTACGGAAAGCAGGTTCCATGTAATGTTCCATTCTCTCGTTCGTTTGATTCTTCACTCTCCTTTTACTAGGGTTTAGGGGGGGCTTAGGTCTCAGGGGTTACGGTTTAGGGTAACCCCGAACCCTCAACCCTCTAAAAACCCCTAAATCACCCCTATAACCCCTTTCACTGGACCGAGCCATACAACCCCGCTAGCAGCCTCTAAATAATCAAGCCCGACTATATGATCGCTATAACAGAGCCCTATAACCCCTTTAGAAGGACCCTACAATCTAAACCCTAAACCTTACTCCCTAAACCCTAACCCTAAACCCTAATGTGGGGTGTTGTCAGGCCAGGAGTCAAGCAAAGAGCACGTCGCTCCCATTCATCGGCCACTGGGTCAGTCTGACCCTCCCTCGGGCAGTACAGCTCCTTAGTGGGTTTAGAGTTTGTGTTCAGGATAGGGTTTAGAGTTTGGTCTGGACTGTTAAGGAAGTTTAAACAAGTTACCTCACTGTGAATACATCGTCAAATAGACGGGGAGGTTTGAGGTTTAGGGTTTAGAGGGGCTGGAGATAAGTTACCATACCATGTATATATTGTAAAGAGGGTTTGGCCGGTACAGTTCCTTAGTGAAGAGTTCAGGAGTATAGCGGTCCCTGAAATTGGGACTTGCAGGGCATTCAAGATTTATAGGATCTTCTAATAAGACCTTATGGGCTTCCTCAGTGGCAGATTTAGGGTAGAGGGTTTGTAAGGTGTGTAAGGTCACTAGGGTATATGGTTTATAGGGCAGGGTCCCTGCGGCACGACTATGCCAGGATTACTGCTGCCCTGATGATCTACCCAACCTCAACAAGACCTTAACCCGGAACCTATCTCCAAAGGCAGAAACCATGAAACAGAAACCCCAATAGGCTTGGGGAGCCCTTAGATTCCTGTACAACCCCTTTAGACCTCCAATCTCCATTTCATGTGTCATTTTCCGTTCCACTTGACTCAAGATTCTGCAGCTAAATCCTATTCTCTAAACGCTAAACCCTATATACCCCCAAGGGGTAAACGGCTCCTTTCAAGGGACTCCTGCACATAATCCCATTACTGAGAACCCTAAACCCTAAACCCTGGTGGAGACTTGCAAGCTGATCTGCAGACGGGCTTCCTGCTTGTTCAGTGCGTAGAAACCTGCATGGGGATCATGAGGTTGTGAAAGTTTAGGGTGGAATCTATAGTGTTTAGGGTTCAAGGTTAAGGGTTTAAGGTTTAGAGCTTGGAATTTGAGGTTTAAGGTTTTGGGGAGCTCAAGAGTTCTTAGTCTTCAGGCTAGGAAGCCTAAACGCCCATGGTATACCAAGCTGCCTACTACATACTTGGAGACATGCAAGACGCTCCGTATCCCCAGAATCAACATAGGGACGACCCTAAGGCTCCTAAAACCCTAGACCTAAATTAATGAGGGGATTTTGGTAACCCCAACCCCCAAAATTAGGGCCATATGACTATCATATGATAGTTATAGGGTCCTAATTTTGGGGGTTGGGGTTGCCAAAATCCTTTTATTATCCACCCTAAACCCAAAAACCCTGGGACTATCATGGGATTTGGGGGCTAATGCATGGGATCCCATGCCATTGTGGTATACTGGATCTTCTGTAGATTGTTGTACGGATCCGTGCCCCCACTGTCTCTTAAGCACCAGTAGCTCTACCATCGCTCTTGAAGTCTTGAGGACTTCCGCCCAACTGTCCAGCAGCAAAGTCTTGAAGTCAACCCCCCACCCGGGCCTCAAGACTACCAGAGCCCTAAACCCTAAACCCTAAATCCTGAATCCTAAACCCTGAAACCTACATCCTAATCCCTAAACCCTAAACCCTAAATCTCAAACCCTAGACCCTAAATGGTAGTTTCCCAAAATTAGTGGGACCCCAATACAGACCCCAAAATATTATAGTCCTTATCATAGGGACCCCCAAAATGGTACCCCTAATTTTGGGAAACCCCCAAATCATAAATCCTCAAACCCTAAACCCTAAACCCTAAACAGTAGTTTCCATTTTATTTTCCATTTTCCCTATATAACCCCCATATACTACAGTAGTTTCCATTTTCTTTTCCATTAACCAATAAGGCCTAAATCATAAATCCTCTAACCATGGGGTTGAAGTACTTTGCGGTATATGTCGGACCCCTAGTTTTGCGGTGTAGGGATTTAGGGTTCAGGGTTTAGGATTTGTGGGGTTTAGGGTTTTTAGGATTTAGGGTTTAGGGTTTAGTTATTAGGGCTTAGGGTTTTAGATTTCTGTGTAGGGCTTTCTGTGTACACCTGAGGGCTCTCGAAAAGAGGTAGGACTGCAGGCAGTCAAGGGATATGCGTAAAGGGAATAAAACGGGAACCCCAGACAGGGAACAACAATAATGTGGTAGGAATAGAAATGGAGCATAAGGACCCTGGTAAATATGTTCTTACTTGGAGGGTCAGCGGGACTTAGTAAATAGGTTAATAATTAATAATGGGGGTAAGTGAGGTCACCACATGAGTTAAAGGGTTTACTAACCTACTGACTACGTCCCCCTGACCCTCCAACCCTAAGCCCTAAACCCTATACTGTTCCATGGTCTTGGGGTTTCCTCTCGTTTTACTCCTTTGATACAAGCATTTTATGTTGGATAGTTCAGGTTCTAGGGGTTTAGAGTTTAGGGTAGCAACCGTCATTATGCGACACGTGCACCCACAAAGATGTCAATCTTCATATTATCCAGATCATGACGTATGTAGCTTGATGTCTATTTGCATGCGTTTTTCATATGGCCATAGAGCATTGAACCCTAAACACTAAATCACAAAACCGTAAATCCTAAACCCTAACCGCAAACACTAAATCTAAACCTTGAACCCAATGCTACACCCTAACCCCAAACACTAAACCTTAAACGGCCTGCAATGTACTTGCCGCTGGCAAAGCGCCAGTTGCTGTCAGAGACCTTGGGATGCAAGTCAGATGGGGCTTTCCCAAAACTAGGGGTACCTTTTGCCTAATAACCATTATATTATCTTGGTGCCAAAAAGGAGTTCCGCTATTCTGGGAAGCTACCATATATATTTACGGGGTATAGAGTTTAGGGTTTAGGAATTTAGGGTATATATAGAGGGGTTATGTAGGGATGATAGGGTTATATAGGCTTATGTCGCGGTGGTATTGGAACAAGCCCACCCTCTTTCAAGCGAACCCTCCCTCACTACCTCCCCTCTACCAAGACGGTTTAAGGTTTAGCGTTTAGGGTTTAGGGCTGTAACTCTTCTACCGAAACCCCATACCCAACCACCCCTTTGCATAAAAACCCTACTCAGAGGTTCGTGGGGACTTTACTTTCAGAAAATCTACCGCCCCTATGCAATCCATGCTATAACGCTCTACATCCCCAGTATTAACCTACTTACTAAGCCCCCCTGACCCTAAAACCTAATCCAAAACCCTAAATTCTATAGCGGTTTCCATTTTCCCTAGACCCTAAACCAAACCCTTTTTCATTATTACTCAGTCCCCCTGACCCGCCAAGAACTGGGTTGCTGTTAAGGAACTTAGTTTAAGTTACCATATTGGGGAAACCCTATTACTTACTGTATACCCATTATGGTAACTTAATTTAAGTTCCTTAACAGCAACCCAGAGAATTCAGCCCAGGCTGCAAGGCCACCAACCATAGTACTGACCTTCGTAGGCTGGAACTCGAATGCGCTCTCCTCGTATTTCTCAGAGTTTGGGCTAGGTCCTTCCGCCCACAGCAACAAGCACAACCAACTAAACACCCCAAATATGTAAAATAATGGCCCTAGATCCATAATGATAATCCTAAAGGCCATATTTTACATACTTTTCGGGTTTAGGTAACTAGAGATAAGAGGAGTTTCAATGGTCCTCTCTTTAAAGCCCCTTTGAGGACAGCTACTGCGAAGGGGAGTGACAGGAGTTTGGGGTGTCGGAGGTCCACGTCTAGGGTTTAGGGTTTAGGGCAAGTTTAGGGTTTAGGGACAGAGTCTTTAGGGCTCTGTTGAGGCCTACATGGGCACGTAGGTTTGTCGGAGAGGAGCAGACAGAGTGCCAAGTACAGCATGGATGGTAGAAACATTGCATCGACCACAAATCCTGGATCGGGAATAAGGGAATCTAAATATGTATATATATATATATACATATGTATATATGTATATGTATTGATATTCTTAGGGTTTAGGGTGCAGGGTTTAGGGCACCTAAATAAGCAGTGTCGTTGAGGGTACTTATGCGCACAGAAAGCTCCAACGGCAGAAGCCCGAATCATGATCCTACCGCAACCCTCGAAGAAATTGAAACTGAACGGCGACTTGAGGCAACAAGGGAAACAACTTGGGAATATCAGGTATAACTCAAGAGCGGCTGATCTGTAACCACACCAACAAGCCGACAGATATCAACTGAATCATGTTCAGGAACCTGCAGGCAAAGGATGATTTGCTCAAGGTCCCCAGCCAAATTGCGCAAGCCCCTCTACAAGGTATCTGCACCGGTATGAATGGAGCCATAACAGAATTGAAGCCAGATTGCATTCAAGCTAGAGTCGGTCGGTCACGGGGTTGATAGGGGCACCCTCTTAAAGGAGCCCCGCAAACCCAAACCCCCCCCTAGGCCCTCAATGGGCCCAATGGGCTCAGATGGCCCCTAACAGTCTTTATTGAAGCTACAGTCACTATTTCCCTGTGACATTAACCCTAAACCCTAAACCCGACTGGAGACCATGGAAGGGACCATGTTGTACTAGCAGCAGGACCCCTATGTCCACCCTCAACGGTCGCGTGGTAGGTAGGCCTAATATCCCAAAAAAAACCACCGGGGTGGATTCTTGGGACTCCGTTTAAGGGAGCCCTACCAACCCTAAACCCACCGCCCCAAACCCTAACTCGAACAACAACCTGTGAGAGCGCGCCACGACTCAATGATTCAGCATGACCTATGGCCAACTCCAAAAACCTAGACCCAAAGCTCAGAGCCCTCCACAAGGTTTCAAGCTTAGGGCTTAAGGTCTTAAAGCAGTAAAAGATACAACTAAATGCCGCAAGCCCTCATGAATCCTAAGCAGTCATAATTTGGGCCCTGTCTCTGGCGCTTGGCCAGTAGCGTTGACATCCTGGAAGGGATCAGGCGCGGCCGCGCGAGTACGGGCACAGGTTTGGGACATCAAGGACCCTAAACCCCAACCCTTACCCAAGGGCTCCAGTTCCTTTTTGGGTCTGTTATGTTTTTGTTGTTAAGGGATTAGACTATACTACCCAAAAAGGAACTACATAGGAGGGTCTGGGTGAAGCCTAAATCCTAAACCCGAAGCCTTAAGTCTTTGGGATTCAGAGTCTAAAAGCACTTTGGGTGTAGGGTTCAAGCTTGACGATGTAAGGCTGAAAGGGTGAAGGGACTCTGAGAACTTCAAGCAAAGCTTGTAAGGGTTCAGGGTTTATAATACCCTAAACCCTAAACTCTGAACTTGAAATCCTAAACCCACAACCCTAAACCCTAAACCCAGGGTTAAGAATTTAAGGTTTAGGCTTAACTATTCAGGTTCTAAGAGCGCAGGGCCTATATACCCTATATAACCCATTTCGGTAGTTTCCATTTTCTTTTCCATTACCCCAGAATTTTGCTGATGAGGCCTACGCCCTAAATCCTACACCCTAGACCATATGTACTATAGTCTAAACT